>OMKN01070155.1:21956-32154 GCA_900302345.1 Melanonus zugmayeri
TATCGCTGTTCTATGGAAATAGATTAGCAGCGGGAAAACTGCCTACCTTTCCCGGCCCATCTGTGGAGTGGCGTGCCGGGTGAGCATTACATAAGATATTCAAAAGCACCACACGATGTTAACATACCCTTCAAATCATCATCATCATCATCATCATCAGAGTTTATCTCAGCTTTTTCCACAGCCGGTGTGCTGCCATGGACCCCAGGGGTGTGCAGTTCCCGTACCGGGAAGAAGGTTGAAATAGGGTTTGTGTCATGTTTATTGCATATTTTATGTGGTATACAAAACACTTCAGCCCTGTGCAAACTTTTGCCATCGCAAACAATTACTTGTTAAGAATATTTCTCGATACAAATTGTTGTGATTGGGTCCACAGGGTCCACATGCTGAAGAAAAAAACAACCTTGTGCGTCACTTGCCGTATAATTACAGCAAGGAGAGACGCCTTTGTTTGAAAACACAAGTCAAAGAATATTAAAGAGGCAATTATTCAACATTATCTTTATTAACAATAACATATCAGATACATTCAATGTGCAGGCCTGAAGCTAGTTCACTGTGACGGTACAGTGAGACCACTGGTGGGGTAGATAGTCATGCATTAGTGAGCGTAATTACAAAGAGTTATTCACTCACAAGGACATCCAAATTAAATGTCTTGTATAACGGATCTGTAATTCTGAAAAGTGAGGCGAGCAAGCGAAAAATAAAAGGAAAAACAAATAAATGCTCCAATGTTATTGGCAATAGGTAGCCTAATGCATTGTACGCTGCCTTTTTTCACATTTTGATGAGAAATGAGTCAACACAATTCTTTGATTGGTAATACTAAAAACATCATTATTTTTTTTGTGCATTTTTTCCCAATGGAATACAAAGCAATATTAAGATGAATCAGTGGGAGATATATGCATTTTGCCTATTACATAATTAACTACACACAGCGTCATTCTTTGACTCTCTCACCCCCCCCCTCCAATCACTTTACTACAGAGCGTTAATATACAATATCTTTCTATAACTTTAACTCAGTTTGACGAGATCGATACACGATGGATCAACAGTTCTTGACGTATTAGTTTGTGGTTTTGATTTACATCCTGATGTTGATTTGCAACATATAAACAAAACAAGATGGCGAGTAAGTGAAAGAATATGGAAGCCATGCTAATAAACGATGGATGGATAACAGATGACAGATACATTGTCGAGTTATACAAATGGGTGGGCACTGCTGTGGTTGTGCTATTGCACCTCTGTAGCCGATGTATTGACATGCGCAAATGCAGAAAATATAGTTACGATATTTACGTATTTATAATTCTGACCAAACCATAGGGCCACTCTGTAACACACCATCACATGCAAAACAAAGCAAAAACACTCACACCCCCACACTCACATAAACACATACTCACACTAACATGGCCTTCTATGTCATTTCCACCGTCTGAACTCAGAGAACGGTGTATTCTGTGCTTTGTTGTCTAGAGTCTAGGGGGAACAATGGACCCATCACAGCTTTGTGGAGAACAAGAGTGGAGCCACAGCAACGTTTAATTTCCAAGGCGGAAATTACCACTCATCTGAGCTGCTAATAAAGTCCTGAAGCTCCTCAAAAGCTTTAATTGCAATTAACATAATACTTAATTGTAACATTGCAACGGCAGTGGGGGAGGACAGGCTAAAATACCCCCCCTGCCACCTAGCTCTGATTCAGTGTTGTTCAGACAATATTGCTTCTGACATCCTGGGCTACTATTGGTTTACATTTACATTCACTGCCACTTCTTTTGTTTACAGTAATTACCTTTCTCAGGGCACATCGCTAAGATGCACAGGTAACTCAAGGTTGCATTTAAGGTCATTTTTCTTTGCCAGAAAAGGAACCTGACTTGGAGAAAAGGAAATTATTGGCCTATTATAATAATTACACTAATAATTTGAGATTTATCCGTACATTATTTTGTTGGCCTAACGTCAGAGAAAACGTTATTGAGATAGATCTGTTCTTTTTTTGTACAGTTTACAATTGTTGACTTAGTATTGCATCATGTAAGCCTCTGCACCCAAGCGCCACACATCCTGCGGCTCACAGCATCAGGATCATTCTAGTAGCAAAAGAGCTTTAAACCATGTTTTAGTTTCCACGTGGGGTTCATCGTCAACCCTGCAATCCACACAGAATCTGTGGACATTAAAACCAGACTTGTCATTACAATGGCTGTACTGTCCCTTTCACCCTTTTCACACTGTCAGCGCTTTCAAACTGCAAGGTTGAATAAAGTTTAAAAAGTGCCATTAGGGAGACATTATGCTTTATGAATCTCACAGTACATCTCAGAGTTTAACATGACTTATCAGAGCATGATATATTGCCTAACAAATGATCACACTGGTGGCTTAGAGGGTACACATTCATTTACACATTCATTTACAACATTGATTTTGTGCTGCTTCTATTGCCTTATTAAAGCGTTCCCTTGTATACTTTCCAATATACAGTATATTCAATAACATTTTCAATGTGACACTACATGGTTTTTAATGTGGTAAATGTGGTCTATCATTATGTCCATAGTAAAGCCAAATATAAATACAGTACAACACTTTCATTATAAACAAACAACAACTACATACGTATACACAGATATTCCTCACATTTCCAAAATGCCAGATTTTCCCAAAGCACAAAAATGCTATAATTAGGAAATGTGCACAAACCCCTTTTATTATGCAATGAGTCTAATCTAATCAAAAACCATCTTCATATAAAACACCTTGCCGCTTCTTTATTGCAGATGTGACTGTGATTTCTAATGGATCACAGAATAGAGAAATGTAATTGACTTAAGAAGCTGCCTGAATGCATGCCTACATTTGACCTGAATTAAGCTGCCAGCATTTTACCCCTGCATTACGTAGGCCTACTGCTTTCTGCTCTAGCTGAGGTTATGGTGGCTACAGCTGAAAGATTAATATATGAAAATATTGTGTATTGAGTATGCTGGGGTGCAGGGGTGGTAGAAAAACCTTAAAGCGCAATGTAGATTTAAGACACACCTTGGAAAAACCGTGCTGTGTTAATCAACACAGCATGGCGGTGGTTTTTCCATGTAAAAATTGTGACCATGGAGTGCAGGTGACCTTTCACTGAATGTGACACATTGGTCACGAGCAGCGCCAGTTGAATCATCCATCCTGGGCTCCCTAATTAACTCTGCTGCCGTCTCCAAACATCACCTACATCGTCTGTACCAAGAGCAATTATTCTTTCATAGTTTTTCTTTAAAAGAAAATAAACAACCTTACATGAACTGGCAAGTGAGGACATGACCTCAGGTGTTAGAAAGATAAGCCCCCCCTTAGAAATCACACATTTTAGAAATGAACGATGTAGGATTCATAGAATTTGTCACCCAAATAATTGATGTGATTACAAACTCGAACACCCGATATGTTCTCTTGCCTAAGTGGATGATGAGATGACATTTGGGATAATATTGCCATCAGCCTGCCTCTACGTAATATGCAGTTAAAGCACCCATATCATGCAAATAACACACATGTGACATCAATATAGCCAGCAACAAAACGTTTGAATATCTTTGGTACAAAAACATTTCCGCCTGATATTTAACAAGACAAACCAGCCCCTGGAATCAACTCCAGTCATTTCCATAAGAGACGGTTAAATGCAAATCAACACTATGCTTACAAGAGCCCAGAGTCCTTTGAATCAAAGCCAAAGACATGTGTGCATGCGTGCATGCATGTGCGTGTACACGTGCACATTTGGGTGCATGTATGTAACAGCACTTGTAGGTCAGGCTGGTCAAATAGGATCAGGGAAATGAGTGAGTCTCTTGTCGACTGTCACCAGAGGACAGATCCAGCCAAGATGGATCTGCTGGATTTGTTTGGACACCCAGACGTCCGCCCCGCCTCGTGGCCCTGAGCTCCTTCCTTCAGCACGGGTCCCAATGTCATGTCAACACGGCCTCCATAACCTATGCACCATGCATCATCTCATACATGTCCCCTTGGTGAGTGTGCTTCTCCATATTTTAATAGACCTAGTCTTTTAACATTGCAGGTAACACACGTGTGTATTACGCCCTTCTCGAAGCATCTCTTGATTGTTGTTCTGATGTGGAGCACAATAACAAAGAACCAGTAAGCAAACCTAGAAACATGCATTTTCTTTTTGCTATACATAACAATAATACAATGTAATTGACTTGACATTGATTTATTGATTGACAAACAATATACTATGATTAAAAATATATATTTTTAAACCATACGTCTTTGGTTTATTAGGTAGAGAAGACATACAACAGATGGAGACTCCACACTAGGAGTTTTAGCAGCATGTAAAACACAATGTACTACCAAGTTAAGTTAGAAGCAAAGATTGGATAAGCGAGTGAGTTGCTCGCTCAGAACCATAATAAGGAGGTTTTTGTGGACTTAGACAATTGACAACAAAATAACTGATTGTACTAGAGAGCAGTGTAAGTATGTGCTGAGAAAAGATTAATCACACACACACACCCATTATGAAAAAATCATTTGTCATCAACCAATACATTTAAATGTACATTCAACACTCCTTTTTTTAATCATTTACCATGTGAACATTCCTAATGAACACCGTTTATTTTCATCTTCAACAAACCAAAAAATGATTTGTTGATCATTGTATTGAGTCTGTATAATAGGATAACAATACCAGGTGACAGATTCACCAGATTCAATTGTCATAGGGTTTAGAAGAAAAGGCAATAACAAAAATTTCCGATTCAATGATGACGCAAGTCACAAAGAAAAGTTCTCATGTTGGCAACTAAAGTGATATGTTCCTGTGTGCTGTGCCTGTGGGCTACGTCTTGTTTGTTGCACCGTGTTGCAAGGTTGGAAATAATAGTAATTTGATTTTGGATAGGAGCTGGCTCACGCAGGCATAGGATGCAGGTCATCTCGGTTCGTCCTGGTTCGTCCAGGACAGTGAACATGGCACATGGCTGCTGCATGGGCCTCCTCATTAGGGTCTGGACACTGACACAGTGACACACACACACACACACACACACGCACGACGCACGCACACACACGCACACACACACATGACAAACAACCAGACATACACAATCTCTGAACTTTTTATTCCTTTTTTTATTCTTTTACAATGTTTTGACTTGTCCCTGTTACAGGGAGTTTTTTCCTGTTACAATATTGTATATATATTAATATAATATATTGCATGTATTGCATTAAGGCAATAATAGTTACCTTAACTTTCATTTGAGACTGATAGCTATTAAGGTACTAATTCTCATTTTCTGGTTTGAGGTTGCTTTCTTTATAGTGTGTATCTTTTAGTAGCTGATTGTGGAGTGTGTGTAGTTGGTGTCTGGTTGAAGCAGCCTCACCTGGCTCGAGTCAGGCTGATTAGGCTCTGAGGCTGGGTGAGGCTGCACACCTGTGGTGCATGAGAGTAATCAAGGTACACAGATTAAACCAGCTCCATAAACTGGTTTCTATAACATCTACCTGTGTCCTGTGAGTCGGAGGAGCCCAGAAAAGGTGGCGTGTGTCCCTGCCACACTGATTATTTATCCGAATCGAACTCTGAGTAAGTCTGTGATTTTTTTAATGAATGTGCAGTTCAATTACGCACGCATATTTTATTCACATATTCTTCATGCTTGCTCATCGTGGAATGCCTGATGTATGACAAAATACTCCAAGTATTTTAGCCTGACCTGACCCTGGTAGCCAAGGTTACCAGGGTCATATTGCAGCGGAATTGACTTTGACTTTAACATACTGAATCTGTATGTACTAATTCTACAAATTATTCTCGGAAGGATTAAAGGCCTCTGCATGCTCGGGATGTTGCGTACCGAGCACAAAAATCAAACTAGCGACTGCAACGCAACCGTTGCGTGCGATGTTGTGCATCGCACGATATTGCGCATCTGTGGTCGCTGTTGCTATCAAGATCCAAAAATAGCTAATGTTATTATAATATTATTATATTGATATAACTATTAACTATAATATACTACTAACTAATAATAATACTAATACTAACTAACTATAATACTAATAATAACGAATAACTACGAAAGGGGAAGCTACGGGGAAGCTACATCTGGGATACAATGTTGCATAGGCTGCGCATAGCCGTTGCAGAAGTATGTATTGCAGAGCGCTTGCAACAGTGTTGCGTTGCGCGAACGTTGAACAAGTTGCTTAACTTACGCAGAAGCATGCAGAGGCCTTAAGGTGCTCACAGCTATCTCTGTCGTGAGAGCATATTTTCTAGAGCCTTCCGTGAAAATAAAACTAAACTCCCCAAGGACTCAACTGAAGTGTCAGCTTGTTAGAGCGAGGTCTTCACGGAGGTTTGCTGTGGAGATCACAAGATGAGTGTGGCTGTACATGTAATGTCCTTGATTACGTAAATCTTATCACACAGCCAAGCCCGCCTCATACTGCGCGGCGCGATTTGTTTGTCTCCTAAGATGCCCTTATTGTGCTGTGCTTGTTACCAAGGTAACGGTGTTTTCACAATGAGGATGTGTAGGCTGCCAAAAGCAATGCCAAGCAATGGGATCAATATAGATAAAGCTGGCTTTTGCAGGAGCGCACAGGCAGAGACTTGTTAAAGCAAATAAATACGTTCTTCAAACGGGAACGAGAGTTGTAGTAACATCAAGCACGTCAGTCGTCGTGTGAGGGGAATTTCGCCTGAAAACAGTTGGCACAACATGGCGGTCCTTCGTGCTACAGCGAGGGGAGTAAAGGTTGTGAATAATGGATTAGAATAGAAAGAGATATTGTGTGCTTGTCTGGACACTCAAATCCAGCCAAAATTATATTTATTTTCCGTTTATGTTTACATGCTTAAGGCCTTTTTCAAATCATTGATATATGAATTAAGCAGCACATCATACTTTTATAAAAATGTGAAATACATTTATGTCTCACAAATAATTCATATAAACACTGTTTTTTTCCAGAAACCATTGTTACGTTTCTACAGTTGGTTTTTAACAGATATTGACCACCTCACATGTTTTTGTGTTCATCTCCTACATTGCTCCCTCTACCGCGGTGCCTCTTGAAAAGGGACTTGAACCCTACTGGAACCCAAGGGTCCCATCATCCTGGCTCAGGGGCCTGCAGGGCCATAACCAGACCAAAGTGCTCCTCACCCTAAGCAGAGGAGTGAAAACCTGAATTATTCAACTCAATCGGGCCGGTTTAAACATTAATGGTCGAGTGGGTGTACCTCTTGGCACCTCCTTTGGGGACACTCTAATTGCTTACTGTTGTCCAGCCAAAGTCTTTAATTATAACCAGCGAGTGCTGGAGCTCTCTGCTGCTTAACCTTTGCAGTGCGAACAGGGGTCCAGTAAGAGGGAAACATCCGTAGCCCATATCTTATTTTATATCGTAGTGCTCTTTAAAAATGCATGCCAGGACAGCGCTTAACCATATGAAATGTTAACAAGCCAACAGTGTGGATATCTCAATCAAAAGTGTCAAACTAAGATTGTATTGGGAGATGTGCTGAAATTAACTGTAGTGAAATGATCATATTTAGTTTGTTAGTTGAAAACCCTTTGTAATCCTAAATCATTCACTTTGACTGGGTCATTTACTGTTTGATAGAAATACTTATTTCAAAGTAGTGTACAATGTCCGATCCTTCCAAACCAACTGTGCCATTAAAAACTCTCCCAACAAAATGGCCGCCAGATTCACGAGGCACACACTGAGCAAGAGCAGTGGCTTATGTAACTGCGTGGACCAATCTCAGTGATCACGAGCGGGAGTCATTAAACAGTCACAAGTGCAATGAAGAGCCCTCACGTCAACTCTCCCCACTCCGGAATAACAAAAAGAAAAGAAGAGAGAGAGAGAGGAAAAAATAAACTGGAATAAGCTGCCCGGGTTTTATTTTTTTCCTCTCTCTAAAGAAAAATTAATTACGTCCGAGTTATTTGTATCAAACAGTAAAAGAACCAGTCAAAGTGAATGATGTTGGATTACAAATGGTCTTACAAATGGGATTACAAATCAACTAACAAACAACTAAATATCGTCAGCCTCATACCATAATTGCCTATGTTGTATTTTGGCCAAATTCTATGTAACATTTGCCTTAGTCTTTTTTCTTTGTTATGCAATCATTTTTTATTTTTTTTTATTTTTGCAAGCTTGTTCACATATCTGTTCAAACATATCTGTTAAAGTTTTAATAAAATGTTCTTATGTGTTTGCTGTAGAAAGTGTTTTTTCTTGTTTACCGAAAAAGTGAAAAAACGACTTAGGCAATTCTGGTGGAGGCTGACGATATGACCATTTCACTACAGTTCATTTCAGCACATCTCCCAATACAATCTTAGTTTGACATTTTTGATTCAGATATTCACACTGTTGGCTTGTTAACATTTCATATGGTTAAGGGCTGTCCTGGCATGTATTTTTAAATAGCACTACGATATAAAACAAGATATGGGCTACAGGCGTTTCCCTCTTACTGGACCCCTGTTCGCACCCCCGGCTTCTCTTACGTCCGATCCTCAACAACTGTCCTCCCACCAGCCTCCCTGCCTCACTCGCCCCACTCCTCCCTGAACTTGGGCACAATATGGTTGATTGTAGTTTGACAGATTTAATATTTTACAATTCTACACCTAAATATAATGTTGGCGTAAAACTTCTAAACATAAAAAATGTTACCTGAAATGTGAAGCTGCAAACAAGTAATTATATATAGTATTATATATGGTATATATGGTATATGGTTCTCTAATATATGGCTATTAATCATGACGTGCCAAAAAAACCTGTATTTGGGAAGCCTCTGGAGCACTTAGTAGTTCTGTTTGCATTTTGACTTCTGACCTTTACTCACAAAGGATCCAATATCATCGGTACTATAAATATATTATATATTTAATATAGCATTTATTTGATGAGATAGATACAGCTTTCGTATAAGCTAGGTATACATTATACACCCAACAATCAAGCAATGCAGTCATTCAATATATGGATTTTGGTCATATGATCTAAAATCGTATGGACAATTTGTTCCGTTAAAGCTTGAGTTCATCTTAACAAATGTATTACTTGTGGAAGTGGTTTCAGGTGTCAAAAAGATTCCTTATCTTTGCTCTGTGTTACCTCAGCTCACATAGAGCAACAAGGTTTTAATAAGTCACGGTTATCAGAACCAAGAAGCTGCTGGACACTGCATGGCTAATCAAGAACACTGTCCTTCCAGGATTAAGGATGCAGTTGACAATGTCCGCCAACTGTTTCAGTAGAGGATGATAATCAGGGTTTCTGTTTTCAGCAATTGTACTGCCACTGTTACGCTAATCTGTTAATAAAATACTGAATGGACCGCTTCCAGAACATCAAAGCAGGCGTTAGATTAAAAAAAGTGAGCCATGCAATGTTGGTATCCACTGCCTTTTGTCTTTATTTAGGGAGACTGCTATTCATTCATTAATCATTTCTCCATTCAGCTGTGTTTTCTCCCACTGCCTCCTATAACTATGGCAACCAAAGTCTCAAGAAAGAGTCTGGGTCCATTGTAAGAAAATATTTTCTTCATGAGCAGGTGTTCACTTGTGACTTTTGGCTGTGTAAGAGGCAGTCCATCTTGCCAGTCAATGGAGAGCCTCTCATCTCCTTGAGAGAAAAAAAAGAAAATGCAGAGACAATCTGCCCACGAGCAGACGTCAAGCATGTCTCACCACCTACCAGCTGCTTGTAATGCAGACACTGTGTGTGTGTGTGTGTGTGTGTGTGGGGTGGGGGAGCCTAGCTCCGGAGCCTGGATTCACATCTCAGCCCAGCTCCTGTCCAAGCACATTTACACACGCCCACAAACTCCATGTTTGCCTTTTGTTTGAAATGGCCGGCAACTGTTGGTCATCTCTCGTCTTTGCGAGCCACTGTCCGTCTGTGCTAATGTCATATGAATATCCACCATATATCCTACAATTGTGGCTTTACAGACTTGCAGTTGATACGAGTGGAGCTTTTGTTTTAGATTGTGACTTTTAATGTACACACCCATGTTTTTAACATTCTGTCAGTTTTTCAACCCCCGGATCTGTAGCAATGCAGCTGGCGCCGAGCTGCATTGCTACAGCGCAAAGCT
>OMKN01070156.1:0-22403 GCA_900302345.1 Melanonus zugmayeri
TTAATTTTTGTTTATTTAAATTTTTAATATATATATATTTTGAATTTTGTGCTATTTTTATTTATTTTATTTTTCTCTCTAAACTAAGTAAGAAATGTGCATTCTCTTGGTCGACAGTAGGTGGCGATAACACATCGCGAGATGTCTAGTACACCCAGGAAAAAGAAAGGAAGAAGAAGAAAGGTCCTCACGTCATCACATCCATGATGTCTCGTGAACACAACAACACGGCCTCATTATAAAAAAAACACACCGTGTACAAAGTCGGTATTGTGTTCATTTCCCGTCTGTCAACAAACAATGTCTCACGCGTACATAGACAAAGTGAGCCGCGTGTACGCGCGGTACACCGAGTACGTGACCCGGAACCCTGCCGCCACCGCGCAGCTGGAGAGCGCGGTGCGGACGCTCTCCTACCTGATCGCGGGTAAGAGGAACGCTTAGCGGCGGGGGGTCCACACACAGGATGCCTCACTATTATATTATTATATTATTATATTATTATTATATTGCGATTCTTTGTATCAGCTAGACAATGCTAAATCATCTAATACAATAACACATGTTTCTATACATGCTGCCATTTTTTTGTGAAGTACTTTAAAAAAAATATTATTTAGTCATTGTAGTAACCAATTGTCACTAATTGGTAATACAATGAGTTAATGTAGTTTTTATTTTATTTTTTTAATTATTACATTCGTTTTATGTTCTAGGCCGATTCACAGATTCCCACGAACTATCTGAGCTAGGTAAGTAAAGACTACATGAAATCATCCTCACTGGAATGATCTGACCCTGTCTCTGCTTATATTATATACGTATATTCATCATATATCATGTTGTTTGGGACAGTTTGTAAAATGTAATTGTCAGGCAGACATACAATTCTATTTTTTTACAAAAATCAATAAAGTAATGAATTGAAGTAATTCATTCTTTTTTTTCAATTAAATAATTTACAAATGACTGCTGTCTGTTTTTTATTGGCATTTTATATAATGTCTCAACCTTTTTGGGAATGAGGATTTGTATATGGCCCTATCTATAGTTAGGTCAAGTACCTGTATGCTTTATAAAGCAATAAAGAGTTCTGTATGGCTTTCTGTCTAACTTCTGGTTTCAATGTGTCCATTTCAGTTTATTCAGCCTCCAACCTTCTAGTGTTGTTTAATGACAGCATACTGCGCAAGGGTTTGAGATGCACGCTCCCTGTGGTGAGTGTGAAAGTGACCCCAGATTGGACCGTTACACATACATGTTGCCAACACCATATTGATATTGAAACAAAATGAATGAAGTTTCCTTGCTCCTGGAATTGTTTTTCTATAGTAGTTCTGGAAACATCTTGGGACTAAGATTGAATGTGTAAACATTTTGGTTATACCATTTCATTGCCGAAAGTAAGATCACTTTCAGGACTTTTCTGATTTTACTCATCTGTATGTACAGATGCTTACCTTGGCAGTTGTGTTTGTGTTTCTCAGTCCCTCTCCCAACAGAGACTGCTCACGTGGCTGTCGGTTCTAGAGTATGTGGAGGTCTTCCTGGAGATGGGAGCTGCAAAGTTATGGGGAGAAGCAGGCCGCTGGCTGGTGATTGGTCTCATTCAGATTGCAAAGTACGTAGTCAATATTTTTAATCAACGCATTTAAAAATGTTTTAAACTAGAGGTTCTAATCATAACCCAGGTTCTTTGATTAATATGAGCGAGGTGTCTCGCTATGGAATGCAGTCTCCCTGCAGTCTCCCTGCAGCCCTACCGAAGCATTATCTCACTACACCAATCCTGATTGGCAGGTGAAACCTGTATTCGTCTGCGGGCAGGTGGGGCTCCACCTTCACATAAATACTGCTCACCAACAAATACCTGTATCAAGATATGCAAACTCTTCTCACCCGCCCAAGCAAGAAGGGTTGTTTGGCGAGACACCTTGCTCATATTAATCAAAGAACCTGGGTTATGATTGTAACCTGCAGTTCTTTTTCATAATATTCACTCTGTGTCTCGCTATGGGATATGGGAGCTGCTGTATTGCCGGACAAGCTTATCAAGCGTCCACCAACCAGCAGTGAAGAGATCCTCTGTTCCACTTAGGACTCCAGAACCGCACGTGCCATGCACAGGGCTGAAACGTCCAGCATATAGAACCGAACAAAATTAAGTGGAGAGGACCAACTCGCCCAGGGGCCCAGGATGCGGCCAAGCCATGTGTGCATGCAACCCCATAGGCGGCTGCAACCCCTGACTCGTGTAAGCCAGAGCAATAGCCTCCACCACCCAGTGGGAGAGGCGTTGCTTTGTGATAGGTTTTCCCTAGGGATGAGGATTAGCCCAGGAGACGCCACCAGATCAATGGGAGAACATGAACCAATCACCTTAGGCACAAAGGCCGGATTGGGCTTCAATGTCATCCTCACATCTCCTGCGTGCACGAAGCATGGACTAAGAGCGCGTGGATATCAACCCTAACCTTAGCGGAGGCTAAAGCCAGAAACAACACTGTCTTCAGAGACAGATGTTTCAAGCTCGCCCCCGCCATTGGTTCAAATGGAGGGATTTTCAACCCTTTTATGAAGGGACATGGCAAGCCACTATGGCTGCCAAATACACCTTAACCGTGGAAAAAGCTCTGTGTTAATCAGGTCCTGCAGGAAAGACAAAATAGCCCCCACCCCCCACTTAGACCCATATAAGGACCTAGAGAAGGAGGCTCTAGCGTTCTCAATAGAAGTATCACTCCCTGTGGGAGCCCCACCGCGGATAAGCTGAGCCACTCACGGGCCAAGCACACCAGACTCTCCGGGTATGGATGGAACACAATCCCCCCCCACACCCCGGAGCGATCAGAATAAGTGCGTGGCCGTGCTCTCTCACACTGGGGGGATCAGAGCCGGAGGAGGATGAGCATGCGCTAGCGCGTCTACGCCCAGAGGACTGCGCATGGAGAAGAACAGCGTGCATTGCGTGTTTTCTCGCGACACGAACAGATCCACCACCGCTCGACCGTAGCGTGTCCATAGCTGTTCCACAATTTCGGGGTGGAGAACCCACTCCCCGAATATCAGCCCACCCCTGGACAGCAGGTCCGTACCTGTGTTCAGGACCCCCGGAACGTGAACGGAGACTTGCAGCTGTAGTGAGCGCTTTCCTGGACAATGACGCAGCGCCATAACGCATTCTCGACAGGCGAGCTGTGAAAGGCCTCGAATTTAGAGACAGACCCAAAAAGACTATGCTCTGGGGGAACTTGCTTTTCTCTGTTTATCACAAAACCTAGCTCGGATAGGTGTGTCATGACAATACGTGTGCGCTTCCACCTCCTGTTTCGACTGCGCTAAAATGAGCCAGTTGTCCAGGTATGTTGCCAAGCGGATGCCCATGCATCTGAGCGGAGCAATTGCTGCCTCTGTGCAATGTACGAAAACTCTGGGGCTGAGAGACAGACCGAATATTGGTAACAAACCCCTTGGAACGCGAATCTCAGAAAGCACCTGTGAGGGGGATGTGGAATCCTGAATGTGTATTTCCTGAGACATTTGTTCAGAGCCCACAGGTCCAAGATAGGGTGAATCCCTTTCCTTCCCCGTTTGGGAATGAGAAAATATTGAATAAAATCCTGTCTGACTCTGATCTGGAGGAACGATGGATATTGCGCCCTTATTTAACAGTGAGAGGATCTCCTCCTGTAACACGTGAGGGGTAACGGCGGTGAATTGAAGCCTGTAACCTTCCTTTCCACCTGTCCAGCTTGCTGGAGAGATGGTGGGACTATGCAGATGCACATGCGCTGCCTGTGATTTCCTTGCCAATCAGCGAGAGTGGTCACAACCACTGTGGATTTTCATGACGGATTTCAAGATTTCAGTGAGACAGTTTTCCTGTCTGGTCATTTTGAATTGTATGTCTCATTTCAATCATTTTTTCCTTCCAGGACAATATTCCGTATCCTGCTTCTTCTGTGGTACAAATCTGGCATTCAGACTTCACCTCCTATCATCCCACTTGACAGAGATGCAGAGTTTGGCGACGCAGGCGAGTTAACCTCAGGCATGGTTAATGGCATAAGGGGACAAAAAAAACATAGTTTAGCAATATTAGTTTGGGTGCAATATGCTCAGGTACATACTCTGTATGCCACACACTCATTAGCTTTGCACATACATTTGTTAATGTTAAACAGGCGAGATGGATTCCCCGAACGAATCAGGCAAGAGATGCCCGGGTGGTCGGAAATGAGCCAGGAGTGGTCTCAAATTTTAATTGGCTCATACAGAGGCAGGTGCAGTCAACTCGAAACAGATATTCTCACAGAGCATTTCACTCAGTAATAGCTGACATATTGTGGTATTTTCTGTGGTATTTCTAACAAATTGCACTCAAATAGCTCTTGAATCTTACCTACAGCACCTTTTTAATGAACATAACGTGTGTGTCAGTGTTGATGATGGTGAATAACTGTGCCCTGCGTAGATGAGCGGCCAGAGGAGCAGCAGGACCCAGGCTGCTTCGTGGGTCAGCGATCAGGAAGAGTGGTGAGGCCACTAGGAGACGGTAAGAGAACCTTTTTTATAACCAAACCCCAACACCACTTGTACATTGGTTTGCATTAGATGACTCCCTCTGTAGGTTAAACACATGCTATTACATGCATAACTTCTTATTGGCTGGTTATCCGGCACCTGCTAATTAAACATTGATGCAACACACCTGTCTGATTGAAACTGAATTAAAGGATCTTTTAATAAGATGGTAATAGGTACAATATTATTCTTGTTTTAATATACAGAATGTTTAATATGCAGAGTTTAATATACAGGGTTGTTACAACATGTGTTCCTGATCAATAAGAGCTAAATATATTTAGATGGATGTGACTCCTTGGATGTGTTTGTCTCTGTGACTCCTTGCTGTGTTTTGTCTGTGTTTGTCTAGGCCCATCTTCACAGGCGAGGCTGTGGGGTGTGCCCACTCAGGACAAGAGGAGTCGTCTCAGGCAGGAGCTGAACAGCAAGCCCACCGACCTTGGCCTCCAGGAGACCATCGCCGAGTCCATGTACATCAGCCGGCCTCTCGTACACCGTATCCTTCTCAGTCATAGCAGGTCTCCTGGTTACTTGTGTCTGTGTGCAAAGTACACCTGGTATCACAGTCATATTATATTATAATATGACTGTGATACCAAGTGTACTTTGCACACCTGGTATCACAGTCATATTATATTATAATAATTATATTCTAATGATAATCAAGTGTACATTTTGGGAGCCTCTACTGTATAACTGTATAATAAGAATGCTTGTGTGTTTGAATTGTTTTGTCCGTTTACGTTTCTAGTGCGTCGTATCTTTATCATGTGCCTACTTCAGAATATCTTTTCTCTAGGTCTACGTTGTCCTTAAAGCTTTACTGCAGTACTCTGTCTTGGACTGTGTGGCAAACGGTCCTGGAAGCCTTGGCTAATTTCTGGACTCCTAGAAGTTTCCAGGTACGAAATAAATGTTTTGACCAATGTGTACACTCAAAATGAACTGTTAAAATGATTGTGTATGGGGTAACATTAATTGCAATATTAGGAAACAAAGGAAACTACTTTAGACTGCCTACAAACTTTACCCAATTTCCATTCTGCACACTCACTATGAGGCTCACATTGATGCAGTTTAAAATAAATAATATAGAAAGTTGATTTTTAAATGGTTGATTTTTAGATTTTTAAATTAACATATCTCTCATCTGTGTTTTTTGTTTCCTTTAGCTTTAGTTTACTCAGTGAAACCAAATTTCAAAATCGCTGGGAAAGGGCAGAGACGAGGAAGCGGACGTTCCTGCTACTGTACTACCTCCTGCGCTCGCCCTTCTATGACCGATACTCGGAGTAAGAACTTCTGGCTGGTTTTAAGACAACATGATTGGCTGAATGCATTTCAATGTGTGTTTTGGTCAAATATGATCAAAATATGAAATGTTGAAACGAAACATTGCATTATCTTGGTGTTCTCTTTAAGAGTATCTACATTGCATTTACATTAAATGTAATAATATAATTTATTTCCTAGGGCTAAGATCATTTTCCTGCTAAGATTTCTGGCTGATCATGTGCCCGGAATAGGACTGGTAGCGCGTAAGTATAGTCACATTTTAAAACCTTGTTGATCACATTGCGTTGATGCTATGTGATCAACACGTTTATATGGAATGCTATATGAAGAAAAAGATTGAAATAAGTGAGATATATTATTCTGCCTTGAAGCATCACTGTACACCTGTATACATTTCTTTATTTGTCATTGAATGCATGAATCCATTAGAACTCTGTAATTGTGTTACATGGGTAGAGGGGAATCCCGATGATGTTTAGACTGAGTTTGAGTTTCAACTTTGCTTGTGTTGTGTGTGCCTAGGCCCTATCATGGAGTATCTCCCCACCTGGCAGAAGATCTACTTCTACAACTGGGGCTAAGTCCCACTGCTGCACTGTACCACTGGATCTGTACAGGACACTGCACAGCTGCAGACACAGTGACCTTTTATACTGACAATTTTGAAATCAAGTGATTGCTTGGCACGATCACCTTGGACGTTGCCCATGGTGTTTGATGGTCATTGATCTGTTTTTGATTGATTATGATTGATTAATTGATGCTTCAATTAACAAGGGTCCAGCCTTCATTTTACAAGGGTTGTTTAGATATGAACTGACAGCATTCACATGACATTATTTTCAGTTGTCAAGGAAGGATTTCGTGAAGGGTTGTTTGTTCAATCAATGCAAAGAGTTATTCTCTTTGAGTGTTAAATGTAAAAAAGAATTGGCACAATTGCATTATGTTGCTTTTATAATTTGTGATTGATTCCAAATTGTCACTTTAGCTTGGCTGTCTATATCTACAATCACACAGCAACTAGCCTTAAGTCATGACATGTACGGTTAGATGAGGCAAACGTTTAATCAGAGTTGCAAAAGAACAGCTGCTGCAGTGTCACAACAAATGTAGCACAAATGAAGTCAAGTAAACTACAATGACAAAGGTAGGTATAGGGATGTGTGGGGCTTTTATCTTTCAGGTGAAATGTAATTATAGATGTGCACAGGTCCTGCATTGTCCTACCCCTTGCAGGTGCACAGCATCCCTGTCCAACCAATGTGAGACTTCCTACCATACTCAACTTGCTCTTGTTCTGTTCAGATGGTGTAGTGGTGGTTTATCACCAAGTGCAGTGGGGGGGGGGGATAGATGAATAGGTGAAGGGCATTTAGAAATCTGAGCGCAACATGGTTTTCTTTTTTCAGTAAGGTTGTCTTCTACTGGTGAACCAATCATGATTCCAACTTTTTTAGGGTTTACAACCTATTGTATGATGGACTAATAAGGCAGGAAAACTGTAAATCATTAACTACTTAACTGCATTTTGTTATGTAAATAGAATTAATACTGTGAACAAAAAACAATTTATGAATGAATGACAAATTTATTTCAACATTTTCAATTTGCACATAAAGTATGTCATGTTATCTTCCCAGTCCTGATGCATGATGGCAGTTTTAAGGAACCAAGATTTTCATGTCATTTTTTTCTAATCTTCATTAAATTATCTAGTTTATTTTAGCCTACAAATAAATAAACATTTTTGAACGGCTCGTGGCCTCCCATCCATTTATCAGCCATGAAGAAACTAAGAAATATAGTTTAAGCCTTGATGATCTTTCATCAGGAAAGTCTGGGTGTCAAAGTCTACCTGGAATACAAGGCTAAGAGATCGCAATATCGGGAAATCTTAAAAGGTTTATTTTCTGGTGACCTCCATTAAAAACAACATTTCACATTGCCATCATGCTATACTTTGAACAATTATTTATATGCTTATTATAGTACAGAAGTTGAAATTGCCGTTAGACAAACCATTCCTTTGTAAGACAACCTGCTGGCGATGTCCCCTGTGGCCAATGGTGTCACCACTGAAATGTGTGGACTAGTATTGTGCGGCAAAAAGAACAAAACATCTAGTTTGTAGGTTATTAGTCAGCTTAAAATAAAGTCATTTCACTCAAGGCCAATGCTGTTCAGACGATCATTGCAAATATCAAATTACAAAACAAAATAATGCAAATTGGGGAAGAAAATGGAATAAACCCCTGTAAAGAAAACAAATATAACGACTTGTGGTCCCCCCTGGCGATGGGATAGAGACGCGTTAGTGGGAGAGAATACACTTGAGGTAAAAAAACACAAATACAACTGAGGTGGTGTCTCACAACACAAAAGACGATTGAGGGGATGAAATCTATTCATGCCTTTAGTCTTTTGGCAGTCAGTGCTTTATGACGTGACTAGAGCTAAATAAATATGTTGACTGGAGAAACGTGGCCGGGGAACCTCATTTTTTTCTTTACCTAAAAATAAAATAAAACTAATTCTCAATTTCAATGACAAAAGTAAGCACAACATATTTAAAATAAAATCAATACCATGTTTCCATGAATAAAATAAAGCATCTCAACAGCTATCATTTTTAAACCAGAAGACCAAACATTTTCTCTGACCGTAAATTACAACTAGATTTGTTGCAGGAAAATAGATGACACTACACCCTCACAATGGCATCCTTTTAAGAAAATATAAATCAAGATTCCCCTAGCGAGCATGAGAAAATGCCAATACTGTCTCACTCCAGTTCATTGTCCTTAGTGAAAATCGAAGATGAAAGTCTCCTCTCCTCTGCCATCTCCATCACCCTTTGGGGTTGGTTTGCTCCATCTCATCTCATCCTGAACGCAAGTGTCATTCAGGAGACCGGTTCACTCTCTGCCCTCGCTAGTACTAGATCTTTCTCCACAGGTAGGTGATGGTCACTCCGCTCCAAGTCTCAATAAGAACCATAGCGATCCTGGGCGCAGAGAAAAAAACAGCCATACAAGTCATTTTTCTGACCACAAAAGCAGCCTCGGTGCAGCATTATTAAACACAATCTGGTTCCTGCCATTATTTCCATTACCTGGATGGTATTCATGACACCATTGGCCAGCACCGCCATCTTGCCCGCCACAGTCTTCACTCCCTGTTTGAACTGTGCGATGTCTGGGCCGGAGGGAAGGACATTGTCCAAGCTTGATGCCCCTTATAGGCAGGAAGACGGTGCGTGAATATTAATGAGGCGTCGCCATAGGACAAACACAGGTGTTGGTGGTTTCAGGTCCACTAGACACGGACACGCCATTAATAATAATGAACTAAAACAACAAGTGTTACCTGCTGAGCGGTCCGAGTTCTCTCCAAACAGATCGGCTGAGCTGATGGCGCTGTTTCCAGACATGCTCTCCAGTCTCGTCTTGGCATCGTACTGAGAAAGACAACAATAAGCACATGAATGGACAACAGCAGCTGGCTACGAATGGCACGGCTGGCTTCACTAGTGGGAATAATAACGTTCATCATGATGACGCCTCCTAGACTTTCCAGTGCGTCCATTTCATGTCTGAAACTTCTATGGGTGGCCATTATAAAACATGAATAAATAAATAAAAACAAGGTCGTGGACAAGGTGCCTTACATCCGCACTGCTCTCCCGGCCAAAGAACATGTCGGAGGAGATGGCCTTGGCGTTGGCAAACTTCTGACGAGCCTCGCTGGACTCCGCCACAGGTGCGGACACCTCCGCTTTCCTCCTGCTAGGAAGCCTGGAGTCACACAAAACAAACACACGCTTTCACTACTGGGACCTGTGAAAAGAAAGTGAAATATACAGTTCTTGCCCACCAGTTGCGCTTAGAATTTGTGGATGGAAAGCCATGCGTGTTGCCCAATCATATATTCAGATACAGAGAAGGTAAAATATACACATACCTCTCTCCTATGGGCTGGATGCTTGAAATGGTGACCTCCTCTTTGGGCTCCTCTTTGTCCAGAGCCCAGGAGGCACTGAAGGACTGGTTGACTCCATCAGAGTCCCAACGGGACCCAAAACTGTCTCCAACTGTAAACGGGTTGTCCTTGTATCTACACACCACACACACACACACGATTAAATTGCATATTCAATCAGTTGTCCGTACACACAGTCTACACATTGGGTCACACATTGTCGACTACAATGTGTGACCCACACAGTCTCTAGACTGTGTGGGTCACACGTTGTAGTCGACAACAAGGACTCTGGTGAAAGAAACAAAAACGGGGCGGCGGCGTACTTGGGGGGTCCAGATGTGAAGCCCGGCTCGTCAAACAGGTCCAGTTTGGAGCGCGTGGAGGACTTGACCCCCACAGGAGTCTCCTGCTCGATCACCTGCATCTCCGACATCACCGAGTGAGACACGGCGCTGTCACGGGAAAGACGGCACAGTGAATACACACACACACACATCACAGAAATGATCACTTATGGAAACACATAAAAACGATTGCCGTTGGTCGGTGATATTGGTAACAGATGTTGTGGTGAAGCCAGGAGAAGACAGCTACGATGGTTTGATCACCCAGACTGGTAGTGTCCTTGAAATGAGTGACCGTGTGATTCCTGACTAAAGGAATCCCAAGTCTCTAATTTGCAGCCCAATGACTTCAGAACTCGTTCCTGGTTCATCACGTGACCTCACCTCCGGTTGCCGAAGCCCATGCCAAGCCTCTCGGCCTGCTCCCGCTTCTTGCCCTCCATGTTCTGGATCTTCTTGTCCTCCATCTTCCGGTCGATCTCCAGCTCCTTGTAGGCCAGACGCATGGAGGCCACACTGCAGCCGGGAGGACCGGGAGGACGCATACAGACAGAACAGTGTGGGGTCAGGGGCGGCTTGTACTTTCATTAGTGGTGCTCTGCTGTTAACTTCAGCAGAGAAACGCTTTCACACGACATATTGACACGGATGGAAATCCAAAAGCTTAACAATAACACTTTGCATTTATATGCTTTTCAAGGCACTCAAAACGCTCTACAGTGTGTGTGTGTGTGTGTGTACACACCACACCTCAACCACTAACCGAGTGATGCACGGCTGCTAGTTTGTGCCAGAATGCTCACCACATACATAATACTGTATTTTCTCAAAAAACGAAACAAATACTAAAGGTGTAGTCGTATATCTTTCTCCAGTTTGACCCGCTGACCACTAGATGGTACTGCAGTATTGTTATCAGTTTGGGCTATTGTTTTAAAAAAAAATGTGCCACTACAAATACCACTACCTGAGTTTGGGTTCCAATACCATATCAATACATTTTCAAATGTTAAAGGGGCACTCCACCTATTAAATACATTGAGTCTCCCTTTGAAAGAGTTTTTAAAGAATTTTGTGCAACTTTCCAATATATGGTAATCACTTTTCTACGTCGTCGGTTG
Source organism: Melanonus zugmayeri (assembly GCA_900302345.1). NCBI lineage: Eukaryota > Metazoa > Chordata > Actinopteri > Gadiformes > Melanonidae > Melanonus > Melanonus zugmayeri. The sequence goes on from OMKN01070156.1 coordinate 11,333, forward strand.
GCGGAAGGAAGAGTATTTTTGACTACAAGCCGTTTTTGCCAAGACACTGCTGTGGATGTAGGCTGCTGCCCGCGAACAACCAGTGAACAGACGAGGCAACAGGGCGAGGTGTGCACCAGAGAGGAGCGTCTCCCAACACATCCACCAAGGGAGACCCTGGTGCCCTCACCATGTTGGCTGTCTCGCTAGTTCGCCGTTAGTTCGCAGAGGCAGTGCCCGAGCTCCAAAATGCTGGCGTTTTTGTTTTTTAATTTGTTGAAAAAAACCCCAACTTGTAGTCAGAAAACTCTTTGTTCCGCCAACCAACGACAGAAAAGTGATGTAAAACGTGTCATTGGTGGCACCTATTATAAACTACATCCAATTACAGTTCATAGTGGAAAGTGGCACACCATTCTTTAAAAACTCTTTCTCACTACCCCAACGGGAGGCTCAATGTGTTAAATCGGTGGAGTGTCCCTTTAACACATTTTACTACAATAAAATTAAAAAACACAAAAAAACAGATAAGAGACAACGGGCAGCTCTGGTTCCAGGCGGAGAGAGCAGACTGTGCATCCAGAATTCATAGAACCGAAGTTACATTTTGTAACTTTTGTTCTAACTATTCAGTTTACTTTCTCTTTTAAAGTAAAACAAAGTAACACACAACAAGGATATAACAAAGGATCAACAAACAAAGGATCGCTGACTTTGAAAGGACAGTGGGAGTCAAAACCCATTGTTTGTTTTGCCTGAAGTGAGTCAAGCCAGCTGTACCGACACGCACAATGAATCACTAGACGGGCGTGTGCCATGGAAGATGTATATCTCAACTAGGGTTGCAACGATAACTGAATTACCATGTCTGTGTTTATGAATAGTTTATGAATCATGGTCTGAAATCAGTCTGGTCTCTGGTCTTTCCTGGTTCTTTAACATGTCTTCAGAGCTTTAATTATATTGAGAGGTGGTTTGTATTGTCACAGATTAGGCAACAGACTAATGAAGTACCGTTTCCCCAGTGAAGTTTCATGGCATGTTTGTGGTGTGCTTTGATAGATAGCCCAGATGTGCAAAGTCCTGACTCTAGGCTAATGACCAGTTGTGCAAAAGGCTATTACGCAACTGTACAGCATATAGTCCATCTAAATTGCTAATCTAATCTGCTCTCTCTTTTTTTTTTTACCTTCAGGACTAAAACTGCAGACATTAAAAGGTGCTGTAAGTACGATTTAAGAGCTATTATTTTAATGTAATTTGTTAGAAATGGCATAGCCACCCATCATCTATTAGTGAGCGAAATGCACTGTGAGAATATCTGTTTTGAGTTGACTGCGTCTGCCTCTGTATGAGCCAATTTAAACTTTAGACCAATTTCTGACAGGGCATCTTTTCTCTGATGGTTCATCAATCACAGGTGCATGAAATGCGACACTTCTCAGTAGCTGAGAAACATAAGGTTTTTTGGATTTTGTTTCAGTTTCAAAATCTTGCTCTCTTCTGCTATTTTCTGCTCTCCCTCTTTCTTTATAACTCTCAAATCTTATTTAGAGCACCTTTAAGTATGATATATTAGCCAATATACAATATAAATTGGCTAATTTTATTTATTACAACACAAACTGCAACATTACGGCAGACAACGGCAGAATTGCAATACAATCTCAAAGATACACAAATGCATTGACAGATTTTCACTAACAAAATCTCTTGACTTACATGGACTCCTCGGCGTGTTTCTTGGCCTCTGCCACCTGCTCCTCCCTCAGCTTCTCCGCCACCTGCGCCTGCTTCTCCACCTCCGAGAAGCTCTTGCTGCTCACCTTCTGGGCCCCCAGGCCTTTCTTAGCCCCCAGCTGGGGGGGAGAGGACACACCACATTGTGAGGTTTGGTAGGGGTGCTACAATCTAGCCCATCTATGGCAATTAGGGATGGGACGGTATCATTATCTCACGGTATGGTATGTACCGCGGTACAGGGCCCACGGTACGGTACAGGGCTCTGGCTTTACTAGGCTTTGAGATGAGTTGGAAGTCACGCAAAACAATGTTTGCGCCATCTGCTGTACAAATTGTGTATTGTGCAAAATAATGAAATTCAACAGCAGACCGTGATTCATTTTTCTGCGCCGCAGGGCATTCTGCAGAGGTATTGAATGCACACCTTGTTGTGGTACCGCGGGATACCGTCCCACGGTATTCCGTCCCATCCCTAACGGCAATGTTACATGAATGAAGGGCACTAACGCATGGATTTTGTACTTTACAACATGTTCCAAGAGGCCACACACTTACCCCCTTTTTAGCCGTCATGGGCTTCTTCTTTCCAATGATAGATGGTTTGACATCTGTAGCACAACAAAACATGATATAACATCAAGCCGCATTCAAATCATGGCTCCTTCAAAACCCAACAGAACATGATCCTGCAACTGCAAGACATGACCACCAATGTAACCTTCACTCATCTAAACAAGGGGACAAGCCAGAAAATAATGCCAAATGCAGCAAGACTGTTTCTAACTAATCAATAACTGATTAACTAAAAGCACAAAACATGACAGTGGGTTAAAGACAAGTATGCCAAAGCGTCACACCACTCATTTGATCAAAATGGTTTGTTTTCCCCAACACATTCATCTGGGGTGAAGCATATAAAACTAAAACTGGTAACATTTTAGACAGAAGAAATGCTGCACAAACATGGCCTCCCCGTCATTCTCTACCAAAAAAGTTTGACACTTAAACAAAGGGGAAATTCTTTGAAAGATTAAATTACTAACATTCAAATGAATTGAATGTAGTTTGTATACAACACGCTCAGATGACAGCATCTGGTGGGAAACTAGGCAGACACAATTACTCGGAAAGGTGATAGTTTTGCCAAATAAGCGTATCCTGGTACGTGGGTAATTATTTCAAGTTTCCTGATCTTAAATGTCCTAAATGATCAGATTACACTAAACCTAATAGACCAATTATCACTCTTTTTTTTTTTAAATAGTTTTCCTGGCAGTTCTTTCATTCCCCCCTCACCACTGTTCTTTTAAAAACACACTCATTATTTAGCTTGTCCCATTAAAAACACCCAATTCCTGTCAGAGGGGGATTGCATTGCTAAACCTTCTCACGTATGGTGCAGGATTATCCTTCCAACATATCAAAAGGCAATGCCGTAATTGTTTTCTGGAGAGTTAGATAGTTGAAAATATTTCCATGGCCACAAAAAAACCCCTAAGAAACCCAACAGTAAAAAAAATGCCTTAAGGCGAGGAAGCACAAAACCATGCTGGTGTACAGCCAGACCGTCAAACAACAACCAATTGCAATCACCTGTGGGTTTCCATGACTCGTATGAAGACAAGCGCATGGATTCTTCTAAAGGCCAAATGAACACGTGTGCACGTTATTGCTTATACAGAAGGAAGTCTAGAACAAACAGGAAACACTTTAAATGTCATTAATAACTACAAGGTACAGTGATAAGAGAGATAAACTCACCAATGGCAGCATTAGGGGATGAACTCAGTCCATCAATGCTTGGGCCCTCTTCTAGTTCTAGACGGAACCAGATCAAATGAAATCAAACAATAACATGAACTACCACATATAGACTTTCTTTGTTCAACCTCGCCAAAAAAAGAATGCAATATAATCATGATGTAGGCCCCTGCATTCCTGAATTAGTGGTCAAATCCACAAAACTTCAATAAGTCATATTTGTTCTAAATAAGCACCATTTTGTTCATAAATGTATTGCATTGACATGCTAATCTACTAACGTTTGTTGGACTCCTGGATCTTGGCGTCGATAAGCTGGGAAGTGACAGTGGCTTCATTTTGCTCTGAAAGCGATGGGACTGCCATGCACCAGTCACTTGCAGCCTAAAGAAAATGGAAAAAGAAAGATTCAATTGGAAGAAAGGCTTCTTCTGTATTCATTCTGTATTAGTTTAGACTTAATATCAAGGGATATGCCCTAGGACTGCAATGTCGCAATTAATGAATTCCAAAAAAATACAAACCACGGCCTCATCACCCATGTCTAAACTAATGCGCAATTCCTCAACTCACATCAGCTGGCCAGCGTTCAGCGAGCTAAAATAACCTTATTAACTCATAACATACTAGCAGTTAACAAGATGGCAAAGTGACAATTCTAGTGGCGAGAGCAGGTGTGCATTATGTAAGGGATAATGCCCGACAAGGTGTCCATTATCAGGAATTAATGGACGACAGGGAGGCCAGAAACGGTTGCCTCTGTGGAGTCCATTCATTCCTGATAATGGACACCTCAAAGGGCATTATCCCACTTATACCATGGTCACTTACCAAGGATTAAAAAAAAAAGTTTGTTGCTTTATATTTTGGCAATTTAATTTTCTCTAAAAATAAAAACTTTTGGGCAGCGCTTTATCGGGTTCCCTCGGGGTCTAATACCTGGAACACAATTAGTCACACCCATAAGGGACTTGTTAGACTCGGAGTTAACGAATCCGGAAATATTCGAAAATATCCAAGAAGCAGTTACTGGAACCCATGTAAGCCTTGTCATTCTCTCATGAAACAATAATTAAAGAAGAATGTTGTCTGACCAGTTTAGAAGTTTGCCAGTAAGTAACGTCAAAAAGAAATTACACAATGAGTAATCCATCAGAAATGAGGCCTGCCTTTATGCCACAATTTTACATCAACGAATCAATCAATCAAGCATACTGCCATATTGTTACTGTAACTTGCAGATTGGTAGTTTAGGCAGCTCTAAAGCTTTGTGCTTTTGTTTGGCTCATACCTTCCAGCACTGCTCAAAACCGTGGCACGCCATGCAGTGCCATCCATTATAATACCTAGAACACAATTAGTCATAGACTCCTATGCAAGTAGTTTAAAATTCACGGTTCAGTTCGATACAATACAGTGGTGTCACGGTTCGGTACATCGAAAAAGAAGAAATGCCAGAGAAATGTCCTTGATGAAAAAAATATTTATTAAAACGTAACGTTTTGGATTTTTTTTTGTATGTTGGTAAAGCCTGCGTTTTCTACTACAGAGCATGGTCTCATATGCTCATACAACTGCTGCGGTCATTTCTTTTGCCTTATTTGAATCAGCAGGGAATGGCTGCCTAAACGCTGCGGGGGGGAGAGTGTGTAGCGTTTGTTCCGGTTTTCGCCTCGTTCCTCCGACAGGAAATAGAAACAGGGCGTCCGACTCAAAGCGTTGCATCACCCTGCGTTGCATCGCCCTGCATTGCGGCGCATGCGGCCGGTCAGGACATTCAATAGAAAACAAAGCAAAGTGATTTTGTAGCTGACGCTCGCATCGCGTTCAGTCAGGACGCGGTGTGACGTCACGCATTACAGCGCGTCGGGCGGCAGCAGGTGAATCGAGTGTTGAGGTGCTTGACGTGTACAATGGCGGATTCATGCGAGCAACATGTTTGTGCAGTCAGACTGTGAACCGAATGGTTTGCATGCGTATTGAACCGAGAGCCCTGTACCGAAAGGTTCGATACAAATACGTGTACAGTTACACCCCTATAAATCGTCCATTCGTTTTTGTGCAAGGAAGTCTCAGTGTATTAACTGCCCATTTCGTAGTTTTTGTGTTCTCATCTTCCATTTGATTGAATTCTCCTAGTGTTAACTCCTTGTGCCGTTTCTCAATTCAATTTCTCTTACTTTACCTGCATCCCAGTCATCAAAGTTGTCATATTCTCCAAATAGGTTAAAATAAATGATGAAGTCACTCATTGTTGTAATTAGATATTAGTTTGTTAACGTGTTGCAATAATTTGTAATCGGAGGCTTTGACTGCATCCCTGTTGCTATGGTTATTCATTTTAGATATATACAGGCTGATACTTTAATTAAGCACATTCATTTAGAATGGTGTCCAGTTAAACAGTTTAACTGGAACTACTTAGTAGGTGTCCATTATCAGGAATTAATGGACACCCTGCAGCCAATCAGAATCGAGTATTCACCCAGACCATGGTATAATGGAAAATAATGTACTTTGCGGTGATAAGCAACCTTGGCTTCACCTTGACTGCGTCGCCACCCCCATCGTACATTATTTTCCAATAACAAGACACGGTTTATTCCTTACTTAATGCACACCCTTGGAATGTTATTGACCGATCAGAATCAAGAATAAACAATGCTGTGGTATAAAAAGAATATAATGGATATGCTCAAAAAACAAAGACCATTTCAACTATTTTGTCGGATGCTAATGCTAACAAACCTGCGTATGCTCCGCAAAGAAGTCAGCCGCTTTATTCTCTGGGGCAACAGTTGCAGCCACTCCGGCAGGCGTGTCTATCCACAACTGGAAAATAAAAGTGTGAATTTGGTGAGCGCATGCAATTACCTAAACAATGTTAAACGACCTAAACATTGCTAGCATCCAAATTTAAAATTCAAATTACGCCATTAAATAACTTCAAGCATTGTTAAAGTTTGTTAGGTCACATCATGGCAACGTAACTACACAACCCAAACCTCTATCTTCTTTATTATCTAGTTTCTCATGAAACTATGAATAAAGAAGAATGTTGTCTGGCCACTTTAGAAGTTTGCCAGTAAGTAACGTCAAAAGAAATTACACGAGTGACAATAAAAAATGAGGCCTGCCTTCATGCCACAACTTTTTTGGCTCATAACTTCCAGCACTGCTCAAAACCTTGGGGCGCCATGCAGCTCCATCCATTATATCAGCGGTTCCCAACCTTTTTCAACTCAAGGCCCACTTGAAACTCTCAATTATTTTTTAGAAATTTTAGCCATGGATGTGATTTTAGCAGAAATACTGACACAAAACATTACGATTGTGGTCAGGCTGATGGCGGCAACGCGGGGCAAATTAGATAAATTCCTTTAAACCTTTTAAATGTTTTTAAAAACCATTTCATTTTAAACATTTAAAAACAATTTTTTAGAATTACATTTTGTCATGAAAATCAGGACATTTTGCAAATTATGTTGGCGGCCCACTTGCAGTACCATCGTGGCCCACCAGAGGGCCGCGGCCCACAGGTTGGGAATCGCTGCATTATATTAAATACAGAACAGACAGAGCAGGCTGGTGTGCACTTAATTCCACACAAATAGACCAATTAAGTAATGAGCAAAGCAAATGGGGATTATAGGTTTAAACAAAAACAAAAAACATACTTCTGTTCCATATTTGGCCAATGCAGAATTGGCTTGCTGCCGAATCTTCTCCCGGTACATCTGGGCGGCCCGACTGTTGTACTTGGCATTGGTGTCATTTGTGGTGCACCCATGTTGGCGAAAGAAGGCAGTCTACAAAGAGCGAAGGAAAACTGGATTTAGTCATAACATCACTGATTGTAATATTTTTTGCTTACAGGACAGCTCTTTTACTTTTTAATATGGATGGACCTGGACCTAGGTCCCGGTTCAGCGTGGTACAGGTGCCATTTGTTTTTGTACCTTAGTGTAGTAGTGATCACTTCATATTAGATACACATATTTTGTTTCCAATGATGCATTTAGAGGGCTGAGGAATCAAGACATTAGCATAGTAGCGCAAGTATTTTTTTTGTTTTGTTTACAATACTTCACTTCTGTTTACAATGCTTTCTAGCCTCGTTTTGACAAGTAGTGCTAGTCGTCCCGTGCAATTTCATCCAAATTTTGCACAATGTTCAAACCACCTATTTGCTTTCATATTATGGAAGATGTGTCTTTGGAAACTTTTAGGCTACATTGAAGCTCTGCCGTAACAGAGTTGGACTCGGACTGATGAGTGAATTCGAAAGCCACTGATGTCCACGCAGCAATCCTATGTGATATTGTAGTTTTGCTTTTGCATTATTAAAATAACACTGAATTAAAATAAACATTTTTTATGAACTATTCGAATATTGATTATCCAAAGCTTGAAATCATGTATTCAGGCCAGCCTTAAACACTACGCATGCTCCCTGCTCGACCAATACGCGATTACTTGCTGCAAACCCAACAGAGAAGGGCGATGCGTTGCTAAGCTCTGGGAGGACTGCACGCCTTTGCATTATGTGTAGGTCATCGACCGGCAAAAGGGGCGCGTACGGTCTCTCAGTAGCGACGCAGATCTTCGCATACATGCTCGACGGGGAAGTGTGATTTGGGCTTAACAGGGTAGTTTAGCATTTAGAACATAGCTGTTGAAACCGTTTCACTACAGTCCCTGATCAACACCAAAGGAGGAGGGCAAATGTGTTACAGAATTCTAAATACAGTATATCACACCAAATTGAGAGCTTCCCTCACTTGGTGTACTTGGTGTACCTGGGCACACAGGCTTTTCACAGCCTTGTTAACCAAATGGTTATACTGCATGTTAGCAATGTCTGCTTTTCAGTAACAGATGGTCAAGAAAGCCACGGCCATTTAATCTTTGTATGCTACATTTTGCAACCTTTAGAAAACACACTTGGCTCTTTAAACCCATTACTGCTCACCAGCTGGCAACAGCTCTATGACTTACCGCATTGGCATTGCCTCCAACCTGCATACATCTCAGTTGAAACCAGTTCCAGTTGGAATCCAACTCGGTAGATCTAAAAGGGGGTACAAGGTATAATGAACAATCATCAGCATTCCAAACATGGAATTATCATGATACACATTTCATTGTTGCCCTTTGAGACTGTGATTAAAAAGGAACGCGCCGACATTTTTGGAAAGCGTGTAAAGAGTGACATTTTGCGACGTGCATGCATCATTGCACGCATGTAGCGAATGTGTTCAGCATTGCACCAGTTGAATTGTTGTAATGAAAAGACCAACTGATCACGACAGCACACTGACTGCAGTTATTGACTGGGGTGAAGATCGCTGTTGAGAATTGTGAACAAGATTAAACAAAATAATTAGATGAATGATGAGTGTTTTGGGAAACTACGCCATTCTTTAAACGTTAGTTAATTATATTATTACATACACACACACATACATATACATACACATATACATACACATACACACACACACTGCGTTTACTCATCCGCTGGCGGCGCAGTGATAGCTGTGCAGCACTGCTTCGAGCTGAGCTTGGCTTCGAACTGCGCAGCAGCGTGAAAATTTAAAAAACCCAGTCCAGCCGACTGTACATTGATAACTAGCTCGCTAACCAGTTGCTGATAATGTCTGACTTTGACTAGGATGATTTCTTCAGTGGATGAACAGAACCCTAACCGTATTTATTTGAGCCTGAATATACGGAAGAGGAAAACTAAAAATGAAATCAACACAAAAAGAACAACAAAAACAAAAGAAACAAAAGAACCAAAGAAAACAGCTACTACAGCTAATAGGCAAACTGCCTATTCTGGCACCCGGCTACTCCCACTCTCCCGGCCTCTTATACATCAGCAATCAGCAATCAATCCAAATCCGGGACACCTGCTGGTGTAACAATGCCGAATGGACTAGAAGGGAAGCTGAATTAGCTGAGCCGCTCGACCAGCCGGCTGGGGCCAAGGCAAGAGATGGACGACAGGGATTTTTGGTGCAGGTGTGGGTCATGCAAATCTATGCAGACATACAGCAAAGGAGTGGGAGGGGTGTTTAATCCTACTAAATCATTGCAATCAATGGCAACCTGTAACCTCATATTTCCTATGTCAATAAATGTTTGAGTTGATAACATTTGTGATGTTGACACGCTGTGTAGAAAACATCTATGATCACACAATTCAGAGTAGTCTGGTGTCACATAATGGCATTTCAGTGATCATCCACATTGAAAGAGTAGAACAACTAAACAAGAAAAACACTTGTTTGCCTAAAATAATGAAAAATAAAGGGAAAAATCCCTTATCCCAGTGGTTCTTTGAGAGGAAGGGAACACTCCTCTGCCAAATTCAGCTTTATTTACTTTGCAACCTGTGTTGAGTTTGAGCTAGGATGACCAAACCAGGACCCTTAAGTGTACCGCACGTTCATGCACGCACACATGTATGCATTATGCAGGATTAACTATTATTTCAGCGCTTAGCACACCTCATATCACTGTCACCAGCAATTGATTGACACACAGACAAATTAGTGTCTGTACACATGGTGAATTGTTTGTTTTTTGATTGGGTTAGGTAATAATGAGTGGGACAGACCATGATATATGTCTATGCAAGCGCTGAAAACGAGTATAATAATATTATTATTATTATTTTAATTGTGGTGAAACCCGGGACACTTTGGTAGTGAATGTGTACAGATATTTGTCGGGACTCGGCTTGAAACCGGGACAACCCCGGACAAACTGGGACATCTGGTCACCGTAGTTTGAGCAGACGTTAGACGCTGCTCAGCCATCACTGCACCGCCAGCGGATTGGCCTACAAGGGATGTGTTCCTTGTAGGCAATTGTATTTAGCCGTTAGGAACATGGCGTCTAGCAACAAGGGATGCATTTCTGTAATCTCTGGAGTCAAAATATTGGAGTATTTTCTCATCACTGCACCATCATTTAACTTAGCAGCATTAATTGTGACCCAACGCGATGATAGCAGTTCTGATGCACCAGTCTACTCAAAGTCGAATAATTTTAGTATTCGAAAAATGAGCTGCCTTAGTGCACAGAAATGGCCATATTAGAGCACAACATTTTGCTAGTGGTTACTATATTTTATGGATTTGAACGTTTTGTTTCATCCCGGAAAAACAGGACACATAAAGAGATGTGGATCGTGGTCATATCTCCATGTTTATCCATTTGTGAAAGTAGGTACAACTATGTGACCCCAGTAACATAGAATTGTACATTAGGGTTGGGTCACAGATCGGGGGTACATGGACTGGACGGTACCCGATGAATTGTACATTAGGGTTGGGTCACAGATCGGGGGTACATGGACTGGACGGTACCCGATGAATTGTACATTAGGGTTGGGTCACAGATCGGGGGTACATGGACTGGACGCGGTACCTGATGAAGCTGAGGTGCACTCCCAAGGACCGGTGGATACCAGAGCAGTCGATGCATAAGAACACTCCATACGGAATACTGGCCCAACTGGGATTTTTGGCTCCACAGTCAAAACATGCCTGGGAAGAGAGGAGACAGGTAACATATA
>OMKN01070170.1:4432-22755 GCA_900302345.1 Melanonus zugmayeri
AGGAAACGTTTTGTGTGCGCGTCCGCGTAGCCAATCGGTGACGGACATCGCGAAAACTCAAGGTATGCCGGTATCGGGAAACGCAGCCCTAAACAGTTTGTGGCTGGGGTGGGTATTGTCTTTGGTGATCCGAGTCGCCTTGGCCACGCACCGCCTGGTGTATGTCCTGGAGGGAGGGAAGCTCACCTCCAACGATGTACTGGGCCGTCCGCACCACCCTCTGTAGCGCTCTGCGCTCGAGTGCGGTGCAGTTCCCGTACCAGACGGTGATGCATCCAGTAAGAACACTCTCGATGGTGCAGGTGTAGAATGTTCTTAGGATGCGGGGGCTCATGCTGAGTTTCCTCAGTCGCCTGAGGAAATAGAGGCGTTGTTGGGCCCTTTTCACAACATGAGTGGTGTGCGTGGACCATGTGAGGTCCTCGGAGATGTGCACACCGAGGAATTTGAAGTTGCTGACCCTCTCTACAGCAACACCGTCTATGGAGATGGGGGCGTGCTCTCCTTCCCGCTTCCAGTAGTCATCAAGAAAATAGCAACCACAAACATTTGCACTTCAAAATGATCTGGAACATGCTCATATATTTTGGGCCGTGGCTCACTGGTGAGATTATATTTTGGGCCACAGAGAAATCATTGGGCACCCCTTGGAGAATCAAAATGAAATAATTGAATGAATGACTCTTTTTGCTCATACATTTTGTTTTATTAACAATAGAACAAATGTGCCATCTCTTTGTCAGAAGCATTGCCAAATGCATTATGATTGATGATTTTTTTCAATGTATTCAATCTATTACAAGGACACTGATTATGTTATAACTAGAATCAGGCTGGTCAGCGAATCAGGTCGGTCAGGATTAGCCTACTATTTTTTTAATATTTAGCAGAAGTGTTTATCCAAAGCGACTGAATTTTTTAAAGGGGCAGTGAACCCAACATTGTTTTTATTTATTTTTACGTGGTAATATGTCTTATATGATCTTTATATGCCATTTTGTCACCGTTACTGAAATAAGACCGGTGTAAAATCCTGTTTTTGCTAGTTGTTTTACCAGCTTGTGAACGGTTTTCTGTGCTCCGAACTCAAGTTGTGTTCTTTTCATGACATCGAAGTGGCTCGTCATGACAAGGGACACTGGCAGCGAGGTGTGTGTGGATGTGTGGAGCTCCACCTGGGTAGCAGTCGATGTTGATGTCCGAGAAAGGGTTAAGCTTCTCGGACACTTAGGCCTATAGTATAATGCCACGGTGTATGGCACATTTCATACTTCGCTTATTATAACGCTCATCAAAGTTGCCGTGGGTCATAACCATGGGGATAACATGCCCCCCCTCCTTCCTAGAACTCTCAGCCCAAAATGCATTTTTAAAAATCTCAGAGTGTTCGAATTCAAGCTGAAACAGGGGGTTCGCTTACACTTTAGGATGGCTTTTAGATCATTAAGCAGCAGGTAGGCTTTGGAAATTGGCTATCGAACCCAGTACCTTTTCGGCTGGGAGTCGTACACCCTAGCCACTACATTCCCCTACCCATGCGGAGAGATGTAATTTGAAGAGTTGGTTATTGCAGGAGGAGCTGGAAAGCGTCGCTGGGGGGAGAAGGACGTCTAGAATAGCCTGCTCAGCCTACTGCCCCCACGACCCGACTCCGGATAAGCGATGGACAATGGATGGATGGATGGGTTATTGCAACATAAAGTTTCACATCTTGTGATTTTCCCTGTGTTTAATGTTGCAAACGACCCCGCTCTTTGGCCTGAGGGTTCCAGTGTCCAGGATGTCAAAGGACTGTCCTGGTACCAGGCTGAACTCAAACCTCTGAAGCAGTTTGGCCATCACCACCTTAGCCTCCATCTGAAATCACACCATACACTGCTCAGTTTGTGTGTCTGTGTGTTTTTCTGAGTTAGCATGTGTGGTGTGTCTACCCATCACCAACCTGTGCAAACTTCTGTCCCAGACAGGAGCGTGGTCCAAGAGCAAAGGGGTAGTAACAGTAGTAAGGCCTATAGGAAGACAGCTGCAGTTAATACACAACATGCTTTCTTATTAAAGACAGTCAACTGAAGTTCATGTTGAAAGTCAGAAGTTCATGTTGAAAGATTGAACCCATGCTTAAAATAATAACAAGATACTGGTATTCTATAAAAGTAGTTTAATTTGGTAGGTAACCATTTATTATCATTTGGGGAGCTAATCATTTAATTGCATGGGTCATTTGAGAAGAACAATATATTTTGTGTATTAATCATATGGACGATATGTTAGGCACAAATATTCAATATCCACTAATGCATGCTTGTTTTAATGTAGACTGCTCACTTGGGTGCGTCTGGATGAAAACGGTCCGGATCGAACATCAGTGGGTCCTTGAAGAATTTATCCAATCTCCCACAAACATAAGAGTCAAACTGTAAAATACACAACAATACGCTTTCATCCCAAATTTTATTTTTTCAAATGCCTGTCATTAAGGAGCAGGTAGGGTAGGTTAGGCATCTTAGCTCAAGGATGGCGACAGACTGCAGACATTGGGGTTCAAACCCAGAACCTTTCAGGTGGGAGTCAAACACCCTAATTAACCACTAGACTAACATATCCCATTATCATTATTATTACTATTATTTGTATTTATTTGACCAATTACCTTTCTTATGCTGGTTAAGTTTCAAGGCAATGCATGACTTGACTAGATTGCTCGAGGAGCAAGCGACAAACCATGTGTACAGCTCCTCCAGGTAAGTTATATCCACCGATGGTCATGTCATCTGACACCTGACGAGAGGTTCCCGGAGCAGTGGGGTAAAGCCTCAGGGTCTCCTTCAGCACCTGGCAGAAGAATATTTTTTATTTATATATCATATATATGTATATATCTTTTACAAAACAACGCAGACCTCTAAAGGAACCGTGTGCGTTAATGGGTGATTCATGCATTTAAGTGGAAAATAATGTGTTCACAACGCAACAAACAAAAATTGTTGTAGAAAGTTTGTTTGTTGTATTTATGCTGAATACTTATCAAATTAATTCTGTAATTTTGGTTAATTATATAATTATATTAAATAAAAAATAGAATTAGAATGATATTATAATTGTATTTTGCATTCATTGTGTTTTCCTACACATTTCAATTTACACATTTGAAGGTGCGTTGCTACTACACTGTGTTAAAGAAAGGTGTATGGCCCTTCAACTTGATCATTATTATGGGATGTACCTGTGAGAGGTAGGTCAGCTCTCCCAAATCATCATAGCTAATCTCCTGCTTCATTCCAATGACAGCATCCACCTCTTTCTGCACTCTGGTGAACATAACAGGTTACAGGAATTCATACATCAATCTCCGCTTTATGAATTAAACATACAGTTTGCTGCTTATTGCTTCTTGTGTTGCCTCTTACTTTTCCATGATGTCAGGGTGTCTTGCCAGTTCCATGATGCAGAACGTGAGCTGATTGGCTGTTGTTTCCTGTCCTGAAAGTGAAAATATCTCAATAGAATCAGTTAAATAAAGACAAGACGTTCAGCCAGTGAACAGAATATGCTCACTGGTTATGGATGAATTCATAAATGTCTATTATGTCTACACAACAGAAAATCACATTCATTTTGTGGATCACCCGCGATGAAGAATGTCACAAAGTTGTCCAACATGAAGTCCTCGTCTTCTTTAGTCATCTCTCCTTCTGCAATAAAAAAATTGAGTCTTCTATCCATCTATCAAATGATCTATCAAACAGTATTCTTCAAGGACTTTGCCTTCTTTTGCTTCACTTAGAAAGGTAGGAACCACTGAGTTCAAGACCATGGTCACCACGCAAAAGCATCATCAAATATCGAGTCGTTCTATATTGCTAAGAGAACAAACATAAACATTATTTTCTGAATCTGCATGTGAATTAGGTCAGGATTATCTCTGTACTTAGTGATGTCACCATGTAGTGACCTTTGAAGCTGACCACGAGGCTGACCAATCACAAGACTCTTGTGCCACCCTCCTGCCTTTACTTCCTTTTGTCTCAGATAAACTGTAATATGGCATGGCAGTCTTACAGTTTTGTAATATAGTATTTGTAACACAACCTTGTCCAGCTGATTTGATGATCTGAGTGAGGATGTCTTTGGGCACATTGTCGCCATTTTGGATGGCAGTTCTCCTGTTGGAGATCCAGGCTGCTCCTGTGGTGCGCAGAAGCTGGCACGCCTCCCTCACCTCCTTGATGAACGGTCGGTTTTTTGGGTTTAGCTGGAAGAGTCGGATATTGACATTTCAGAGAGAGCTAGGGAGTTACATACACATTGCTAGCATTGTCCAGTCTAACTGTAGAAACACTGTGATGACACCTGTCACATAGCTAGTATTCTCTCTTCTCCAAGGCCTGGTTAGCAGATGACCCTCACTCTCTGCGTACATCCGCATAATATATTCTTAGTTCCGTTCAGTTCACAGTTTTGCCTAGGCCTATGTACTTCTGCGCTCTGATTTGTGACTCTGATTGTATTCTTATTCATATGCAAATAAAGTAAATCAGAATAGCTGCAGCAACAAGTGCGCCTGTTGAGCGTATATTCAGTCATGGAGGAATTATTCTGCGACCCCATCGTGCACAAATGGGTGACAAACTTCTGTCTAATTAGATTTTTTGCAAATGCAATGCACCATAGTGGGATGCATGATGCATTCTACTTAAACTCAGGGTTTACACATTCAAAAGAGTTGGACTGTGTTGTAAGTTGTCTCAGAATTCACACGTGAACAAATTGGGCTGTTGATGTTCTAAGCTAGTTTCAGCTGCATTTTCTGTATTGCACTTTGTTATAGACTATAGTTGTTCCTTTTTTAAATTTAATTTAATTGCTGCATATTTATGCTTGTGCTGATTTTATGGATGCTATGAGCCACCATAAAGTTACATTTCAGGTCAAACGTTTGTTTAAGTTGAAAGTTGTTTAAGTTGAAAAGGAGATCGCAGACTTATTGTGTGTTATTTGCGAGTACAGTACTAAGCGTCTTGTTATTGGTGCCACTTCTGGATGGCATAATGTTTATAATAATACAATCAATTTCAACATAATCTGAAGTGTATTATCGAGGGCTATGTACAAGTGTAAGGGGGGGGAAAGATTTAAGAGAAGGTTATGCACTGGAACTGATATTAAACAAACATGAGACTTGAAGACTTGAAACCCAAAATGACTGACTTGAGACTTGACTTGACTTTAGCTCTATGACTTGGGACTCACTTGAGACTTGCCTATTATTACTTGAGACTTAGTTGATATTTGAAGGTTAAAACTTGAGACTTACTTGTACTTGCAAAATTGTGACTTGGTCCCATCTCTGCCTCTAGGAGGGGCAGAAGTGCAGGGCGTGACAGAGTCAAATGCCTTTTTGAAATCGATAAAACACAGCACCGCTGTCAGGTTGTTCTTTTTCACCTCCTCAATGATTCTCCTTACAGCCAAGATCTGGGCTACAGTGATTCTCCCCTCACAAAAGCCATTTTGGTTCTCTATCAAGTAAGGGTCAATGATGCACCGTATCCGGTTTAGTATCATGTGGTTGTACATCTTTGCAATGATACATGTCAAACTGATGCCATGGTAGTTGTCTGGTTTTGAGAGATCTCCAGATTTAGGCACTGGGATGATGTTAGAGAGACCACGTGTCAGGCCAGGCAGGTTTTTCATCAGAGCAAGGTTGTAAATATCCAGGATGATGTGGTCAAGATCACAATTACCCACCCACACAAATATACACACATTACATATAAAAATATCACAATTAAATTCCCCAAGTGTCTGTTTGTCTGTGAGTGTACTGTGCAGAAGGAAGAAGACCTAGTAGGCCTGAGCAGTTTAAGTCATACTTTGTACAACACATCTGTAGTGACAGTCCATCATCGCTGAGACAACTGTAGGGGGAGAGAGATTCATTTGTCAGCCCCGGGGTGGCTGGACGGGCCGGAGGGGGGGGAGACAGATGGACTAGTTTAACCACAGTAAGAGGGTCCCTCCCTCTTACTGAGGGGGAGGGGGGGTGACACTGGAACTGAATAGAGAGAGGATACAGGGATGGAGAGTCTGAGACCTCAATACGACACTACAATACCATCATCAATCTTCTGTATCTCTGAACCCAGTGTGTGTGTGTGTGTGTGTGGGTTTGTGCGAGCGAGGGAGAGCGAGAGATAGAGGGAGTGAGAGAGAGCGTGATTGAGAGACTGTCGGAGAGAGGGAAGGCTGGAGGATGGAGTGTGAGGCTTACATGACCAGTAGGTAGAGGGAGAGTTAGGCAGACCACGATGATAATGAACTAATAAACTCAAGTCATGAAAATCAAATGCAAGTTGGATCATGTTTTTTGTTAAGTGAAATTCAAAAGGCAGACGGACCACAAAGAAAGTGATTTCAGCTTCAAGGTAGATACATTTGAATCCACCTTCAACCACAGTACAATATATTCTAGAGGAAAGACCAAAGAAAAACACTAAATATATGTCACATAAGAAACTTGTGATTTAAAAGCTATCCTCCTGCTTCGTCTGGGTTCAGAATGGCTGCGTGTCTCTGCTGGCCTGTGATAAATGTCCCTTGTGCCCATCTATCGTCCAGCGGGGGCCATAATTGAATCGTTATGAAACTGATTGATAAGTCATTGATCTGTCTGGAGTGTTTAAATTATTATTTTGCCCTTAATAAGTGGGTTGACTAAGTACAGAGGGAGAGACCTTACTCCACATTATAAGCATCAATCTATTCTAAAGGTTTTTCAAATAATGTGTGGAGGTTAAAGTATTCACTTGACTCACTATAAAACACACTTATAGACAATGTGACCACAATGTGACATGGATAATATTCATCCATTGTGCCCGTAGTAAACCTGGGATCCAGCCAAGGGGATTTGACCTTCCATCATCAGTCAACTCTTCCATAAATTAAAACGGAACTTTTCTATTATACATTTGTGAGAGTGTGGGTGGCTGGTTTAAGCAGCCTCACCTGGCCGAGTCAGACTCGTTAGACTCGGGGGCTGGGTGAGGCTGCACACCTGTGGGCCAATCTGTAATCAGGCCCACAGGCTTAAACCAGCCACCCTTACAGACACTCGAGGCTGAGCCCTGTCCGGACAGAGTGTACCATCCGCTCATTCATTCAACCTTCAGCTCTGCAATAAACCGGTTCCAACATCGCCCTGTGTCCTGTCGTCGGGGAGAGGCCCTGTAGCCACCATTTGGGGGTTCATTTGGTGGCGGTGACAAGGAGTACGTCACAACATTGTTAGTAGTAGGCCTACTAGTACTACCAGTAGTACTAGTAGTAGTAGTAGTAGAAGTTAAGAAATTCACTTCCCCTTCTAGCTTAAACTAAAATTACATTTTCTGTAAAATAATAAATAATGAAATACAATAACAAACAGCTAACAGAGCGAGAGAGTGAGCGAGAAATAGAGTGATAATGAGAATTAAGACACAATGAGTAAGTGAGAGAAAACGTGCACACACACAAGGTGTGATGGCATTTTAGTCTAGGCACGCAGGACACATCTGCATGGAGGGGATGGCTGGAGGATGCCTGAAGGAGATGCCTGTATCTACACCTCGTCCCTGCATTATCCCATGTTTGCGCTCCTCTTGTTTCACAACCACATTCCCAATGGTCATATACTATGGGGAACATTATAGTCTTTTTCTAATCCTGATGAAAAAGAATATTCAAAGAAATGTGATATATTAAGCAGTAACATCTAAATAATATATTAGGTGAAATATATGTAATATTATCTGAAATATTGTTTCATATTGTGACATCTTTCATCTTCTGTGTCATATTTTTGCATTCACATTTTGATTGCTTTGGGATCAGATTGAGGAAGAGGACTGTTCATTATTTAGGGGCTGGGTGGAACAGGAAAGACTTAAAGAAGACATGCTAGTAGAGCACACAGCACTGAGGTGGGTTGCCCAAAATGAACGTGAATCAAACAAATTAAATAGGTAATGTCTGGGCAGTGCCACAGAGTTATTACTACAACTTGAGCCCTCCATATAAAGATAACTACTGTAGTCACTCCATGTAAGGTCTTCAAAATGTACCGGGATGGTGTGGGTGGTAGGTGTTGCTTATCGAGAAAGAAGGGAGGAGAAACTGTGGTGGGGGGGGATTTACAAATACAAATTATTATTTAAAGAGACTTTAAATAATAATAATAATAAATTACAAATAATAACAAATAATACATGTTTCCTGGTCAGCCTGTTTTTGCTTTTGTTTTTGTTTGTTTTTTGTTTCATATTGGTTGATATTGCACTTTATTTCTTTACTACCTCATTTTAATTTTAATTTCAACATCATCTTTGTGCCTATTTGTACAATATTTGAAATCTTGAATACATATATATATATATATATATATATATATACAGAATGTATGTCGAATTGAATTGTTCAATAAAAACACAATTAAATAATACATAATGTAAATAATGTTGTTTCAAAAAAAAAAAAAGCCTGTATTCTTTGTTGATTTATTCACCAAAAAAGGGGTTTTACAAACCAATGCAAATAACCATGTGTTAGATAGATTTGTTATCTCTCTTAATCTCTACTACTGTCCTGTACTTTCTGCTACCACATTTCCTGTCTGGGATTAATAATTATGTTCTACTTTAAAATGGAATTGATTTTATTCTCATGTTTAGATTGTATTCATATGTGTACATGTTGTTGTGGAGTGTGTGTGGTTGGTGTCTGGTTGAAGAAGCCTCACCTGACCCCAGTCAGACTCATTAGACTGAGGTGAGGTGAGGCTGGACACCTGTGGTGCATTTAGCAATCAAGGAAATTAAGATTTTTGGAAATGCAATATAGGCTGAAACACACACAAAAGCTATGAAATAAAATGATTTTTTTTTAAATAAATGCAAAGTAATGTATTTAATTCTCCTCTCTAGATCAAGGACATTTCGGCCTGCATTGCTAGCTTGTTAGTCTACCACTATACCTAGATGTTAAGCGGCTACTTACTGTATTGCCTCTGTACCCATGCACGTATGCGCGTACAGATGGAAGGTACACACTTACTGTTTGTGCACTCATATGGCAATATAGGTGCGCACGCACACACACACGTACCTAAGGTCACACAAATAAATGGAAACATTAATGTCTAATCTTTACATATAGCATTTACATTGCTACTCATTGTATTTATTTGTATGTATATCTTTGTTATTTCTACTATCCTGTACTTTATGCTGTGGCACCCGAATTTCCCATCTGCGATTAATGAAGTACCATCTTATCTCATCTTCTCTTAACACACCGTTTCCTGCATATGGTAATTTAGAAACCTAGACATGGATCCATGACTCTCTATCCCTCTCTGTCTCTCTCGCAACATGACCAGCAAAGATCTCGCCATTGTGCAACACCCCTATCTGCATACATGGACCCCGTGGTACACCTTAATCAACTAAAGTGCATGCCATTTCTTGTTCCGTCATCCAGCATGCAAACAGTGTGGACGATGGATGGGCCTGCTGGGTATCCGTCCAGCTCCTCGACGTCTATATACGTTGGGGAACTGGTTTAAAGGGGTTTTTGAGACTGAAATGCTTTCCTGTTAAAACGACGAAAGACTTTTAACAAACTCTAAAATCTCTCACAAAAAGACATCCATCTTGGAAAAGAGGCCAACTCCTATATTGATAACGGACAGCTGTGGTCCACACAAGACATTGTTTAGTTTTTTAACAAGATTATCTCTGTTTTTAACAAATCAATACTGTGTATTGATGGTATAAATGTGGCTCTTAATGGCCCCGGGCACAATGTGTGTGTGAGGCGGTGACTCTACTATTCCTATGGATCTCACCTCTCATTCTAATTTAAGCAAAACATTAGGAGGGGTGGGGGTGATTTAAAGGAGAGCGGGAGCCAAATGGTTTAAATTCTTAATCCACTCCATTAGATCTCATCAGTCAGATACAAAGCAGTATGTAGGTCTACACTGGTATGTATAATAAAGGAGATGCGGTGAGGGGGGGCACAGTGAAAGGACTGAACTTGCCGACTCACTGAACTGCTTAAAATCACTGTCTGCATTTGCTACTGTGTGCATACATTTCTTAACGTTGATGCACTATGATGCATGGAATACTACGTTTCTACATTACTTGGTGTTACGTCAGACATGACTAATGTCCTTCTGCCAAAGAAGAAGACAATGAACTGGGCGTCATGTTTTTAAATAAATACGACAAAGCCCATTTATTCCAAGCACCACCTCCACAATATCTGGCTTTCTTTTGTAGAGGCAATACAACGACTTGCGTCCATATATTTCATTAATCGGCAATTATAAGAGAATGACTATGGTCATTATCCATAGTTTATAGTATGCTGAGTGGGTAAAAAAGACAATACAATAAAATATAACTATCACTGCGCATATAGGGCAATCATTTGCAATAATTCTATTGTTTGACAGAATAGCTCCTAAATGTTATATGACCAGGACGTCTGTTCCAGATCAATAAAACTCGCCTCCTCGTTCTTGGCTTCGTCAGCGGGGCGCGCGCTACAAACTAACGTCGTGAACATAGATTTCACACATAGAAAAGACAGCTCCACCATCATTACGTCAAAACGGACAACTTTGCACGCAGTATTCCCACGCGTTCGCGATACCAATTCTCGCGGGCGTCGTTCGGACATAAAAGCAGTCGATGTCGCGTCGCGATTGTGTATAATTGTGTGTGAGTCGAGGCGTCCTAGAATGTACAGATCTATCGCCGTGCAGTCGTGCCTCGAGGATACAGTGAGCGCGCATGTCAGGTTCGCTGCAGAGACCCCGCTCCTCGGCTCTACGGAATAATCCCGGCGGTGGTGTTGACACCGAGAGATGACAAAACAGCTCACCGTTAGATATTTACACAGATAACGGGCCGATACGCAGTATATACCGATCGTGTCGACGCCGTTATCCGCACTGCCCGCCGGGGAAGAAGACACCGCGCACCAGCTCTGAGGACAACGTTACCGATGGGATCCTCGGCGGTTTCTAGATGGAGAAAACGAGAGGGTGGACTCGCTGTAAATAATTAAATATCCATCTGTCGTTAAAATAAAAGGGGAAAATGCATCTACATCAGGTGCTGACGGGAGCTGTGAACCCGGGGGACTGCTGCTACTCCGTGGGAAGCGTCAACGACATCCCGTTCACGGTGAGCGTTCATTGGGATCCTGTTTGGAGCGGCGGGTGAAGCCTCTTCCCACTAGCCGCTTCGTTAGCTCGCTAGCTAGCCAGCTACTGTTACACTGGGAGAGCTCATGTCATAGCTAACCTAATGGGTTTGGGGAGTTCTTTTGCTTCTCAAAAGATTCAAATCAGGTCTACGAGTTTCTGTGGACTCGCGCTTGGCAACACGTCAGTCGCACGGCTTTTCGTTCGCGTTAACGCGTGCGAAGAAAACCACGGCGAGCGAACGTGCACATTCGGTGTTCGTTTACGGTGATTGACTGAAGACGCGTTTAGCTCCGAGACGCTTAGCCACTCAAATGACCTTTAGCCGCGTCTCATCTCGTACTACTAGTGCAAGGGAATCCCTTTGCGCAGTCCTAACATCTTGGGCCAGGTAGGGACGCGCGGGGACCTCGGAGCTGGGATCGCATCCCCGTTAACAATGCCGATATTTGGTCAACATGCACCGTTTTCCCCAGTGCAGCCAACCCGCTAAACTCGCTAACGTTTGGCTTCAGTCCGCTCCATGGATCATTAGCTCGGCTGTCATCGAATGCATCAGCTGTGCAAAGGCATGACGTAGAGAGCCTTATATGGATACATGAGCTAGCTTGGCCCATGGAAATCATGTTGGGTGGGAAATGTTCTGTTTTGGGGTATATTTATTTCAATTACCTTTTTGTGCAGTGGTTATTTGGTACTGACTCACAATTCTGTTACAATCATTTAAAAAAGGAACAATTATTTGTTGATGCTACCATTTCTTTTGTTTGTTACTCAATCAATGACTCAAGCTGGAATCTCATGGTCCAAAGTTTACACACATGTGCTTGTCTCAGAAATACAATAATGGTCACATGAAATATAATGATGTTCTCAGGAACAAAACAAAACCATTAGCCAAGACAAGCCAAAACAACCTTGTTTTCAACTACAGCCTGCCTAGTTCCATTCTGTCCTTCGCTGCATTGAG
This sequence comes from Melanonus zugmayeri, assembly GCA_900302345.1. NCBI lineage: Eukaryota > Metazoa > Chordata > Actinopteri > Gadiformes > Melanonidae > Melanonus > Melanonus zugmayeri. The sequence goes on from OMKN01070170.1 coordinate 16,660, forward strand.
CGATAGTGCTGCAGAGGGCCGTTCCTTAATGTATGTGCTTGCGGTTATAGTGGCTTCCGAACCCCGTCTTGCGGTTGTCGTTTTTCTCTTTTTAAACGAGACAACATGAGACGCTGGTGCATCTCGTTTCCGTAGACTGTACTACTTAAGATTCTTGTCTGATCCTGTGGTGATGGAAGCGAGGTGGAAACCCCCTCTGCGTCCTCGACCGACCCGTGCTGTTGCTCTCTCAATTTAAACAAGCCAGGCATGAACCAAGGCTCTCATCTGCACAACCACACAGCACAGTGTTGGAGCTGGAGCCTTGCAGGGTGGCACAAGGGCCTGGTCTCTATACCCAGCATTTGCTTTGAGTCTTGAGAGGGCGTTTGAAGAACACTAGGACAGCACGTCCAATACTGTTACACTCACGCTGATCCCTAGGGCTCCAGACACAAACACACACACACACACACACACACGGTAGTGACTTGCCTAAACTGACCTAACTAACACACTACAGCCACACCAGCACACTACACCACACTTAATCTTAATTGTTAAATATGGCTCAATGAATAATGCAGACTCACTAAGGCACAACAGTCATGGTACTGTAGACACAGGGACCAAAGTCTAAAGACCAGGTCTAGGTGTACAAGGATGTCAAGGGTGTCATGTGGCATGTCAATTCACAAATCAATAGAAACAACAGGATATGGATTATTCTTGGTAAAATATCAAGCTAGTCAATATGATGATATGATGGTGTACTTTTGATTAATTCATTTGAAATGAGTGGCATGTGTGAGCCCTTTCCTGTGACTACAAACCACACATCAAAAAGACTCAAAAAGAAAGCAGCGCAAGAGCAAGCATTATCAACATTATTTATTTTATTTATTTATTTATTCCATACATTTCTTAAAGGATTGGTTCACTATTTTGGACCCAAAAGCCTATTCTCAGACTCTCAGTATTGATTGATTGATTGTTAGTTGGGTTCTTCCTCATAGCGGTCTAGCTGGGCTATAATGAAAGTACATTGTGCAACTTGTTTTTCAAAACATGAAGTTCAGGGTGTATTGATACATGTCTCTCTTTTTCTTTTTACCACTACCTCCAAACGTCAGTAAACTTCCTTGACAACCTGACCTCACATTGGATTTTACTACCTACAAGAAGAATTGACACTGTCTCTACCTGTGATAAGACAAATAAGGGTGTGAGAACTCCAGAACAACATTTCATAGGTTATCGTTCTCCTGCCCTGAAAGGCTGAAACTCTGGCTGGTCTTCCTACGGATAGATGTAAACACTCCAAGCGATCAGCGCTTGGCTGACCATCGGGTTTATTGGGAGCATTTCGACTAAAGTGATTTTAATAGGCGCACAGAAGAACAAAAATGGAATTCAAATCCGAACCATCACCTTTTGAACAATATAGCTGTTACCCATGTTGGACCAGTAGCCTAACAAACACTGGAGTTGGGGTAAAAAATTTTTCAAAAGCAAAAAAACTAAAAACTAAACATCAACTACTAACCAAATCCGACATTTTGAAATCTTCTTGTAACACAACTGTCAAACTTTTAGCAGATCAGTCTCTATATTCTGTTCATTACAAATGTGTCATCAAAACGATCACCTGTCTTTACAGCATGTTGGACCTATAGGACCTACATACAAGTACAGATGTCTACTCTGTCCTGACTGTATTACAGCCAGTAATTTGATTTACATATTACATTAAAGTAATTGAGTATAGAATAGACTGTTCGCCAGCTAGCAAGCTACAGTTTTATAAACAAAGCCGACTACGGGCTAAAAAGCAAATGCGAAAAGCAGCAGTGAAGACAAGATCTGAAAGAATGAGACAAAAAATAATGTAAACAATGCTTGTTTTGCAAACAGGAAACAATCAGTTGCTTCTGCCTTCATGAGCCAAATCTTTTATAAGCCACAACGTTTCAGTTTCCCACACCAGAAAAGATAACCAATAAGTCAAAATATTACATACTGAGACAAGTATCAATAGACCCTGAACTTCCCGTTTTGAAATATGAAAGTAGCAAGTTGCCCTGTGTACTTCCAGTTAGACCGCTATGGGAAGAACCCAACTAACTCAATATACATTTATATATACTGCATATATACAATCATGCCAGACAGTCTGAGAATAGGCCTTTGGGTCCAAAATAGGGTACTAATCCTTTAACATGAATATGATGGGCCATTCAAGGCAGTGTTTAAAATGACCACCTTGGACAGTAAAATAATTCCCAAATCTGGGTCTCCTGAAGCCAATCCATCTTGGTCTGGTCTGGTCTGGTCTGGTCTGGTCTTGTGAAGTGAAATGTGATTCACTAAAACATTTAGGCTCTTTTTAATTTGGAGCATGTGAAATTATTTCATCCCATTTTACCTAATTTCTCAAATCTCTGGTTCAATTGCATTGTAAGCTGGGCAACAACTTGGAAACAATTGGAAACAATTTGGAAATCTTTTTTTTGTCCATTAATTTTCCTCTAGAGTTCAACAAAGGCCAAATGTTGGCAAATAAGAACAGATGGAAACTAAGCTTTGTAGCAGAACATGCTTGCGTGATGGCATTAAGCTCTGGGAATCGGTGACATTTGATGGAAATGAACACAGAAGCAGTCTGGCTCTCTATTCCTCTTTCTCTTTTCTACTGTCACGCAAGGATTGAAGGCTATAGGCTAGTCATTTAAATAGGATTGGACTCCTTGCCTCTGTAAATCCAAAGATCATGGAAAGTGTGATCTACAGTAAGTGGGGTAGAAAAAAGGTCTAAATTAGTTATTGTTTTGCATGCTGAGCCTAACCCTTGAGTGTAAAAAAGATACGTGTTTTGGTTGTGACAGTTATAACTGAAAATCCTTAATGTATACATGAATAATAGTAGTTTATACTAAAACACATGCGCAATTTAACAGCAAACCTATATGAATGACCGGGATTCATTTTTCATTCACATGTAGATCAACTGCAATCTATACAATTTATCTACGTCCTATGAGCAATTAACAACCCTCTGGCCCATATCCTCTTGCGTTCAAAATAATGAATGGAGCAGATATTATTCTCATTATGTAACCCAATATGATCGTATGTAAAAAATGCCACAAATTAGTGTTCTGCTTGGTATTGTGTGTTGAACATGCTCTTACTGTAGGTATGCATATGTGACAATATTGACCAAAACGGTTGTATGTCTTGAAGAATCAGAAATGAGCCCTTACTCCGAGTTTATAAATAGTTACCGTGATGCTTTCAGAAGTGACGAGGTAGAAATTGTGAGTGACGGGTAGAAATTTGCATCTAGCTTCCATGGCCACAGTGGCTGGTGGAGATGGAAGCTAATTACAGCCGCTTGTCTTACCAGTCAATAATTAATGAGTTAACACTTAATTTTGAAGGTGTGCGGCAATGCTACCTGTCTGGCTGCACCAAAAAATTATAAAAATGCAGCCAACATAGGCCTACATCCTAACCATGGGAGCGACAAAGGATTGTTGGGTAGTTAGGTCCATCTCTGTTCAAAGCAGACATGCAATGATTTATTGTGCAGCTGGTCTCAAGGTGCAATTGGTTGCAAATAACCTTACCGACAGGCCTAGACTGTGCGTGACGGTGACCGCTTTTAATTTCTGCCATAATGTGCTGAAGCGACTGCTGCAGTAGTAGTAAAGGACTGCATCTCTCTCTCCATTGTTCTCCCTTTCTTCTCCCCTTACCTTCTCCTCTCTCATTTTATCCATCATTGCTGCCTTTTCCCCTTTCTCGTGTATATAGGCTAAAAATAATGGACATTAAAAAATGTTTTCAAAAAATGGTTTATAATCTATGTCAATGGTTCTTATGTGCTAACAAACAAAAACGCTTGATTATGTGTTTCTTGGTCCATGTTGCTCCATGAAGCTTGACAAACTGTAATTTAGCTCGATAAGGAGCTGCCTCATTCTTCCATATTATTACGTACAATTATTTTTCACAATGTATTAATGCATTAATCAATTGAATCGGATTGATGGCCAAACGGTGATCGTGACAGTGCAGCTTTGCGCGGCCTATAGAAACCCACAGCCCAACTCCAGCCCTGTGTGCTTGTGAGCCGAGCCGTCTGTTTGGCTGCTCTGCTCAGCCTGTGACCCGGTGGTTCCCAGTCTCTCCTCCTGTTCTCCTGAATAATGAAAAACTGGAGCTTGTCTGTGGCTTCTCGGGACAGCTGGCGCCCTTTTTCAGGTGCCGTTCCTGCATATCCTGCGCGTTCACTGCCAAGCTACAACTCGTATGTCATCGGTTATCTCTGTGTCATCTTACCTCACTTCTCTCTCTCTCTTTCTGTATCCCTGCCCTGGCCCAGTGGTCTGCACACACCTTTGACTCTGAACAGTACATGTTCCAACAAGATATTTTAAAATGGGAACCGTAATTTCCGTCTTTTAATGGGTGGAGTCTATTTTACCTCCTGGCTACGTAGCCAAGCGGGTGACCAATGACCACATGTGGCCAAGCCAGTGACCACTTAGACTCACATTACGGCGATGGTGCAGCTGAATGAAGCTACTGCGTTTCGGATTTTGAGGAAGTACACAAAACAGCGAGGAGGGGGCGGGGATTGAAACCACACCCCTACAATCCTGAGTCTTTCCAAGACTGAGTTTATTAGCTGACTAAGATGTATATTAATATACTTTTTGACATTTTCCTGACAATATATTGGGTAGGTGTGTAGTGGATACATCCCTCTGTGATACGCTATGGTTATTTAACATTTTTAGATCCTGTTGTCCATCATTTTAAAGCATACAACATTCCGAGTTAAAATGATACATTAACTCAATAACACAAAATAATGATCAACCTCAGTCTAGCCTTGCTCGGTTTATCATAAATGTTAAGGCAATTCATCTAATTGAAATGTTGTGTACTCACCTTGTAAACAACTACAAGCACAACAGTAAAGGATCTGGTATTATCAGATTACATGCCAAAAAGCCTACTCTCACAAAGTACGATACAAGGACTAGAGTAATTTTCTATGAACAAACCAACATTTATATCCAATATATCAATGGTTTCATTGGTTCATGTTCAACATTAAAACATTTTTGTTACAAAAAAATGCACATAAATGATAACAACAATCCAGATTCTTGACTCTTTCTAAGTGATGTAATAATTTAGCAATTACACTCATTTGATGCTGGAATTGGCTTATAGAAAACCAAGATTGCCACAGATATGCTTTGCCTACAATGCCTGCCGCCAGCTTGTGTTGGTGCTAAATGCTAGACTAGTTCTGCTGTCTTGCCATTGCTACTGCCTCCACAGCCATGCAACAACAATGTTGTTCTTGTTTCACTGAACAATGCCGAGACGCACACACATACGTTAGTGTGAGATGAACGTGTGAGGCAATCCCTTTCAGTGAAGCAGATTACCTGAGCTCGGCCGTATACTTGTTTTTACACGGCGTTGTGCCAGGAGGTGACATTTTATCACCATGTCTTATCATTCTTGTGATCTGATATTCTAGTTTTTATCTCATTCAATATTCATACCTGTCAGAAGGAAAATACAATGCACTGGTTAACGACATAGTGAAATGGCATACTTGTTTGTTTGAGCATGCTGGACAATTAATGATGGGGATGGATGCATCATGAATGACAACAATGTAATGTGATGTGAAATACTGGCTCCAGAGTGTTAAAAGTAAACGGGGACAATGGTTTTGTTATTGCGTGCAACTGCCGGGCGAAGCTAATAACTAGCCATTCTGTCATCTGTCCTTCAGGCCTACGGCTCGGGCTGTGACATTGTCATCTTGGCCAGTGATTTCGAGTGTGTGCAGATAATCCCGGGAGCTCAACATGGAAACATACAGGTGGGCTGCGTGGAGTGCTCCCACCAGCTTGGCAGGGTGAGTCACACACACACACACACACATTCCACTCTCATTCTCTTAGTGTTCATTAGTATCAACAATTGCGCTGAGCCAGGGGAAGTTAAAACGCAGCCATTTCATCGCTGAGTGCTCTTGTATCCTGGCTACTCTTTCAGCAGCCCTTTCCTGCCTCCTGCCTTTCC
>OMKN01070171.1:3657-20056 GCA_900302345.1 Melanonus zugmayeri
AAAGGTTTTTTTTTGGGGGGGGGGGGGGTGAATGTGAGTGGAGCGCATTAAATGCATGGAACAATGGTTCTGCCACAGAGAAACCACAGAAAGAGAGAGAGAAAGACATAGAGAGGATAGCAACTGAGAGAGGAAAGACAGGAAACACGCTGGACGAAAATAACAAATTAAAAAAAATAAAAAAAATATGGTGATAGCAAAAAATGAAAACTGGGCGAGATAGACAAGGAAAGAGAGCGAGATAGAGAGCAAGAGCGAGAGAGACATGGGGGATTGAGTCTTCTGTTGACGTGACATTGGCCGCATGCATAATCCCGGCCTCACCCAACACAGTGTAACAGTAGAAACAGTAGAAACTGAGCTCTTTCCTCCTAACTCCATAACCTCCTCCCCCTATATTCATTATGCATGATTCCCAGCAGCCAAATGATGGGGTCGGAAGGAGCAATCTCCATTACAGCGATGTGCTCGCCATTCCACCAGCAGGAATTATTTACAGTTGAGATAAAATCCACATGCGGTTTGTTTTATCTCCCACAAGACAGCAGCATTGAGCATTGTGATTGATGGAGGGCATGTTGACGCCAGGCTGGCCAAGTGGGCCGGGGTGGGGGACACACACACTAAATCATGTTGGGAGCTGTCAGAGAGAGCAAGAACCACAGTTAAGATATTAAAGCGCCTTTCAAAGTGGTGGGGGGTGGGAATTATTGATCATAAAGCTGCATGTATACATACAGGAGACACTTTCCGTAAAAAAGGTGACAACATACGCGCAGCATAGATGCGAACAGGAAGGTAGGACTTACACGGCGACATAGCTAGGAAAATACTACTCTGACTGTGATCATATTTGTGGCACATGGTTGCAGGCCATAATGGATTATACACCAAAGAAGAATGGAACTGCACTGGATGTCTCCCTTCCAGATGACCTTCATACATTCTGTGCCCTTTTCAATCCAGTCATCTACATCCCTGCTGACTGGGATGGGCTCTTGATTTGCTCTCTGAGGTTAGCAGATATCCTTTAAGATATCTCCACTACTTCATCTTGGTATTCTGCTAAAAAACATGAATGTTTTATAGACCACATACAGCATATGATGGCCACAGCCACACAGGCTAATATTGTCCCAATTCACCCTCACATCATTAAGTTGCTATCTACACAGGTTCATTTCATTTGCAGTCAACCACACCCAATCAATTAACGACACAGTTTGATTTGGAATCTGGTGGTTGGTCCAATCAATCTGACTCAGGTGAGGCTGCTTAAACCAGCCACCACACACACTCCACAAGCAGTTAGGAGGGATAGGATGGGTGTGCAACTTTCATTAGAGAAGGTATCCATTGTGGAAGTCTGGTGCGAGGTGGGTAAAAGCATAATATTTAATTACTATAACCCTTGTGTGAAAGTAGAAATGAATGGTCTAGAACAGTTGTTACAAGGAGTATTGTCTCCAATGGTGTGGGTAGTTGGATCACAGTGGATCAGTGGTTAGATCACAGTGGTAAGGCTATAGAGGAAATGATGGATAGTTTTGGGTTGGTGTGTATAAATAATGGTCAACAACAAGATTTCAGGCTGGGAGTAGGTCTAACTGAGTCGTGTTTGGATTTAACAATAGCATCTGAATCAATGGCTTGTAAAGCCGTATGGAATGTGATTAGCGCTTCCTTAGGTAGTGTTAATTTTCTAATTCAAGTATGTGGGGTAATAAGCTGGCATGCAATGTAGATATGGGGATACCGCAATTTGATTTTAAAAGGGCAAACTGGGCTAGATTTGTACATGAGTGTAAAGGGAAATTGCCCGAGATAAGTCTAGGGGATGGAAATATTGAGGATTGGTGTTCAGCTTTTATTTCCTTGGTCGGCTTCTCAGACGATTGGAAAGAAGAAAATTAGACAAAATAAAGACGCAGTTCCATGATGGAACATGGGTTGTGACAGAGCCATTAGAGTTCGAAATGCAGCTTTTAAGAAATTGAGGTGCTATCCTATGGTAGAGAATGGAGAGTGGAGAATGGAAAGTATACTATACTGAAGCGCATGTGGGGAATATATAGGAACATTGAGATGAGGTAATGACATTAATCGTTTGATTGTGAAGAGTAGTAATTGATGACGATATGGAAGAACTGGATATTAATTATATTAAAGTATTTTTCTATGGATGAGTTAGAAAAGGCTATTTCAGAAGGGGATGATACTACCCCAGGGAGGGACAGAATTTTGATGATATATTGAAGGATGAGCTTTTAAGTATATTTAATGCTATCTGGGAGTAAGGCGTGATCCCTAAGGAGTGGAAACGTGGTGGTTCTTCCAATTAGAAAACCAGGGCTTTTCCCAGTATCCCAGTCTCTGCCAGTCCTTGACCATGGAAAGAATGATCACATTTAGGTTAGTATATTTTATGGAAACAAGGGGAAAGTTTGTGACATATCAAATTGGTTTTAGAAAAGGAAGAATGACTATGGATAATGTGCTGATGTTAAAAAGCATTTGCAGGGAAGCAAGTGTTGTGATGTTTTTAGACATTGAAAAGGCATATGATACCTTTATGGAGGGAGGGGTTAGTATATGGTGTGTACTAACCCCCGGTAAGACGGTGTGGAATGAAAGGATTTATGCTAGATTGGATTAGGAATTTCCTTAGTGACAGAACAATACAGGTTAGAGTGGGAAGGGCTTTGTCAGTGTCTGTTAGGGTAGATAACGGCACTCCACAGGGAAGGGTGATAAGTCCAGTACTGTTTAACATAATTATAAATTATATATTTGATGAAGTGGGACAGGGCTTTGGCAAATCCCTGTATGCTGATGATGGGGCAATTTGGAAAAGAGTTTGTTTTAAGACAAATACAGGGAGCTTTACAATCAGTGGAGAGGTGGTTGCGTGAATGGGGTTTTAAGATTTCTACATCAAAGACAAAATGTGTGGTTTGGAAAGGCTAGGAATAAGGAGGTAGGAGGGTTGCAAATATATGGAGGTCAATTAGAAAGAGTGGCAGTATACAAGTTTTTGGGAGTATGGGTAGTGTGCCAAGGTCATTAACCTAATGAGATGTCTAGCAGGGTGTGTGGCATACGGAACAGCAGCCAGTACTAATCTGAAGAGGTTGGTTGGGTTCAAGCAGCTGCGCCAAGGCTTTCAGAACAAGCCCAATATCTGCTTTACAGTTGGAAATGGGAGAAGAACCACTGTGGATCAGGTGTATGAAATTAGGACTGAGATACTGGGCTAAACTAAGAGGGCAGGCTGGAGTTAATCCAGCCACTGTTTTGTTGCAGGATTGTTGGGAGTTTGCGGGGAAGGAGAGGCCCGGAAGGTTTTATATGGCACAGGTAAGCGAATGGGCAGGGAAAGCTAAGTTAAAAGACTTACACACAGGAGTAGAGGTTATTTGGTCTCCTGTACCCAGGTTGATCATGGAATCAGTTGAGGTGGATCTTGGTTTATTAAAGCCAATGAGGTCTGTGGGGCAGATGGAGTCCACTAGTGATTTAGCTACTCATCACCTGAGAGAGAGGTGGGGTTCCTCTGTTCAGGTATTCACAGATGGGTCCAGGGATCCTAGCTCAGAGGTATGTGGGAGCTCTTTTTGTTCCCCAGTTGGGTATGTGCCATGGAGTCTTGGTTCTTGAATGGTTGGAGGGATCGGGGAGGAAAGAAGAAATTGTAATTTGTTCTGACTCTGCGGTAGCACTTATGGCCCTGCGTGATGGGAGGTCGGTAGCCCGTCCAGATGTGGTGATGGAGGTGATGATGCTTTTGCACAGAAGGGTTGTAGAATAGAATTTTCATGGGTGCCAGCACATGTAAGGGTGGTAGGAAACAAAATGGCAGACAGGCCAGCTAAAGCTACACTGGCTGAGGAGGTGGGATTAGATTCCTCTGGGGAAAATAGAGATTTAGTCCAACATCAAGGATGAGATGGTCAAGGAATGGCAAAGAGTGGGATACTGGGAAAAAGGGACAGCATTCATATCAAATCCAGGGAAAAGTAGATGGGAGAAGGAGGGAAGTGACTGGTACAAACAGAAGGATTGTATACTAGATTGAGATTAGGGCACTGTGCTTTAGGCGTGGGGATACATCTAGTAGGGAAACATCTGGATGGTATGTGGGAAGTATGTGGGGAATCAGAAACAGTCAAACATGTATTATTTAAATGCAGGAGATATGTTCAATCAATCAGAGCAAGTATACAAAAGTGTCTTTCAGTACTTGAGGAAAACATTTTTTTTTTTTTTAAGAAACAAACTCAAATCAGATCACGAGAGGAGTCACAAGAGGGGACTGCACTATTCCACTTAGGAAAAGTGCTTTTAGTCAGTCAGTCTTCTCTGTCAGAACCTCACGAGTGGAACAACATCCCAACACATATCAGAGAGCTCAACACATACCGCTCACTTAGTTCTCATTTAACAGTGGCTCATTATCAGTCAAATCTGTCAGCACTGAAACCACTTCTTTTCTGCTGCTGTCATCTTGTCAATGTCGGTTTGTCTGTAAATTTGTCTCATATTTAGTTTAGTTTTTCCCCCAAATTATTGTACTTGCATGCATTGTCCATTGTGGTCTGCTTTTTCTGTAACCCTCTCAATGTGTTTCATGTGTTGTCTCACATGTACTGTTGTATGTGCTGCTTGTCTGTATGATCAATATGCCTCTGTACTGCCTGCTTGATGCAAATATTTGTCCAACGCTGCTTAAAGTTGTCCTGCTGGGTGCATGTAATTTATACCTTGGTAGGCTACTACCTGCATGCTTTAACTAATACTTGTTTAACGCTGCTTAATGTCCTGTTGCATGCTTCATGTGCTTTTGTAGGCTCCAGCCTGTATGCTTCGACTAATATTTGATTAATGCTGCTTAATGGTGTCCTGTTGCATGCGTCATATGCTATGCTTCTGGCTACTGACTTGCTTTGGTCAATGCTGTCATGTCATTTTATTGTATTATCATTAACCTAAACATTTTTGTATAACATGTCAATTTTACTAATGTTTTATCATGAGTTGTTCGCACCCTATTTCAATTACTGTGTTTTTTCTTCACCCTTTCTTGCTTTGTTTTGTTTTTAGGGAGCCTATTGTAACATCTGGCCAGGGACTACAGATGGAAACTAGCCTTTTGGCTAATTCTGGTGTATTTACAGAAATGTTATACACGTATATGTAATATGCACTGTCCCTGTCAAATAAATCAATTTAAAAAAAAGTGTGCTATTTTTATTTATTTTTCTCTATACACTAAGTGAGAAATTTGCATTCTCTTAGTCGACAGTAGGTGGCAATAATACACTGTAAGGTATCTAGTTTGCCAAGGAAAAGGAAAAGAAGATTGTGTTAGGTCAGTTTGTGATGGTTATATTGAGTATAGTTTGTTGACCTCTTTTATAGGCCTAGTTATTCATTCTTGATTTATATTGTTTTTTGGGTAAATAGTTTTTCAACAACTCTCCTGTTTCTTCATTGCCTCACTGCTTGGTCCCTGACACAGCACATGGGGATTATTTGACTTAAGATCCTTTCTAGTTTTTGAAATGAGGTAAATTAGATTTTGAAAAAAAAGTTTGGTAATAAAACAGTGGTGTCAATTCACCGAAAGCCAAGGTGTGGCAACAGGGTCTGATTAGGACGTCAACTCTGACATCATGCGACAATATCAGATAAAGTTCCTCGAAAGTAGATCATTAAAATTGCCCTACATATGATTCATTTAGTAATGATTACTAGTTTACAGTTTTAATATTGTTCATTTGGCAAAACTACATCCAGAACCTTGTGGACAAATGACAAAGCAAATAGAATAAAGTCACGACAGCCACACCAGGCTGTGTGTTTAGTAATCACACCCAAATATGCATGCATAACCTTGCATAACCTTTCGTTGGAAGTGGTGGGAACTGGCAGTGTGGCGGCAATTTGGAATAATGTGATTGCCTCTTTAAATGTTTCTGCCGTTTGGCACTGGGCTTCAAGCAAGGTGATGTCAATGTGTTTTTCCAACACTTTGACACTTTTGGATCTTGTACACATCCATGTAATGGGGGGAAGTATTATCAAATGCCTGGACTGCATCCATCAGTTACTCATTCTCTGTGGAATGCCGGTTAAACTTGAAAATTAAGCAGTCAAGTATTTCAAAATACAGCCTTTTTATCCTGGTGGCCTTCTGTTTGTCTCTGGCCACTCGTTGATCCAATTATGAAACCATTATAAAACCAATGACATTCGTTTCATGGTTGTCGTTAAAATATTTGACTAGCAGTCGTATATCATTGCCTGACAAATGGGCGTGGCAACAGCCGGCTTAAACCAATTAAATTATTTACAGAGATATTTTCAAACATGAAAAATGTGTAGCCTAATCCTATTATTTGATATGATGTGCACCTCAAAAACATTGACCAACCACAAGCCAAGGTGTGGCAGCTGCCATACCTTGCAATAAGTGACACCTGCAATAAAAGCTAATTAATGCATTCTGGCCCAATCCTCTTACATCTCTCTGAAATTCTCAATATTATTAATTGATATAATTCAAGATTTATCCCACCACTTGACCTCTGTTCTACAAATGAACACCAGTGGTGTAGCACATCTCTTCACAGTGCAATCCTTGGCTTGTCCTTCCTTCACACTTCACACATCACGTCCTCCTGTTGCTGCCTTTAAAGTTAAGTTAGTAATTTAAAGTTATCAGTTGCATACTGTATGTTAAAATGTTAAAGACCCTGGACACCCAAATCCACAAAAGCCTTCTAACTATGTAATTTAGGGTCTACATACTAGTAAGCATCTAAATAGTATTAGACATTAGTTTTCAATCCATGTTTTTTACTGCTGATTTGGGTTTGAATTGGGCGGGATTATTTTTGAAGCGTATTACGTAATACGTTTCCGCGAACCAATCGGAGCCGCTGGGTGTTTCCCTCTTCGCTCGCCGCTACTAGGGGAATCGTAGTTCCTTAGTTTATTTTCCTCCGCTTACTGATATTAAGTTCAGCGGGTCGTCTTGTCTGATCTGAGGTCGAATTCGAGGCAAACACCATGAGCCTTCCCGCACTGCAGCGGCGAGAAGGTGTTTGCCTCAGGGAAAAGCGTGAAAAGAAGCGTCCCACTCGCCTGCACCCGCTGCGCCCGCCACCGACAGAGAGACCTCAACACACGGCGGGAGACCCCCCGGGAGCCTCGCTAGGCACCATCGGGGCAGGGCAGCCGGTGGACGTACTCGTGTCTCCGTCACGTTGTCCGCATCTCCCGCCACGTGTCAAGGTGGGACGCTTCTTCTGAAACCCCCAAGCTTTTCCCTGAGGCAAACACCGTGAGCCTTCCCGCCGTGAGCCAAATACACAACGACACTGGTCTCCATCTTCTCCAGTGCCAAAGAGCTGCCGCTGCAGCTGAAGCTACAGCCTATGAGGAAGCCGAAGTTGAAAGTGGGGAGCTCAGCAAAGAACCCTATGTTGAAGAGGACCCCTTCAGTACAGTCCAACGCACTAGTGAGTATGTCCAACAGCAGTATGAGTTGTTCTTTCCGGAACTGCCTTCGAAACCCGTAGCAATGGAGTCACATGAGAGAAAACCAAAACGGGCGAACATTTTCTTAACTTTTATTTATAATTATTAAAATTAACATTTAAATACACAATAAAGACAAAAAAAAGTGTCCTTTTCTGGGGGACACGTCTGACGGACTCAGAGCGACAGAAAAGCCTGTGAAGTACAGTAATAAAGCCTCTATGACTGCACACAAAACAGACATCCCTGCAGAACCGCCAGGCATCCAAACCAGTCCTGCTCTAAAGAAAGTGGATGAACAAGATTGTCAATGTCCAATACATAAGAAGCCCCACCCACTGAAAAAATGTAAGCTCTTTAGTGTCAAATCCCTAGAAGAGTGCAAAGCATTCCTCAGAGTGAATCGCATCTGCTATAGATGCTGTGGGTCTACTCAACACATGGCAAAAGACTGCAAGAAGACTGTCAAGTGCTTTGAGTGCAGTGACAAACACATTGCGGCCCTGTATCCAGGTCCTCCTCCCATAACCACAGAGAGTCCTATGGCTGACAAAGATGACAGTAGGGCGCAAAGTGAAAGCTCATCTTCTTCAGTCACCTCCAAGTGTTCCAAAATCTGCTTGGTGAAAGCATATCGTGCAGGGAAAAAGGAGAAGGCAATTAATATATATGCGGTGCTAGATGAACAAAGTAATAAGTCCCTCACCAAGAGAGAGTTTTTCAACCCCTTCCAAGTTAAAGCCAGCTCCACCCCATACACCCTGAAAACCTGTTCCAGGAAATCTGAGACTTCAGGTAGGAGAGCTGCTAATTTCATCATTGAGTCCATAGATGGGAAACAACAGCTTCCTTTACCCACCTTAATTGAGTGTGACATGGTGCCTGGATGATAGGACAGAAATTCCCTCCACAGAGATTGCACATCATCACCCCCACCAGCCAGTTGCTAATAAGATTCAATCTGTAGACCGAGATGCTCCAATCCTCCTGCTCTTAGGAAGAGACCTCCTTAGAGTCTCTTCTTAAGTCTCTTCTCTTTGTCATGGGGAAGTCGAAATTGGCCCCTCGCCCTACCAACACCATTTCATGTCTTCTCTGTGCAGCTGTGCTGGCTGTTGAACTATATGAGCTGATCAGAGAAGAGATTGACACTGAAGTTCTTCACTGACAGTAAGATGGTGCTTGGTTATATTCACAACGCCACAAGTTTTTATATGTAAGTTTCCAACCGGGTTGTAATCAGCTTCAGGCTCAACCTCCTCACCTCATTGAGCCTGAAGCTGATTACGAGATTTGTCTTTGGGTTACAACTCCAAGGCATCAGAGTCCCAGCTTGAGCATCGCTCAACACTGTGAGTGATGCTCAAGCTGGAGAACACTCTATCGAAAGCAGACTCATTCATGTTGCTGCATCCTTCAAAGTAAAGTCAGGCAATGCAGAAAGGAAAGGATGGAAATGTTGCAAAGAAACGTACAGCATAAGTGAGTTTTCACAAGCCAAAGCTGTGATCATTTGTTCTGTCCAGCACAAGGCCTTCAAGGAGGAACTGAAATGTCTTGAAGACAGACAGACATTCCCCAAGTAAAGCATACTCAATCCGGTTGTAGATAAAGATGGTCTGCTTCGTGTTGGAGGTCGTCTTTTTTCTGCTGATGTGTTGAAACAAGAAAAGCACCCACTGATCATTCCACATTACTCGTGAGACACGTTCATGAACAAGGAGCTCACCAAGGACGACACATTACGGAAGGAGCTATCCGAGCAGCTGGATCCTGGATAGTTGGAAGTAAGCGTCTGGCGTCTTCTGTCATCTACAAGTGCGTTACCTGCCGCAAACTGCAAGGGAGGTTGGAGGACCAGAAGATGGCAGATCTGCCTGCTGACAGACTCACTCCTGAACCTCCGTTTACCAGTGTTGGCAGTCTTGATGTCTTTGGGCCATGGGCTATCATGACACGTCACACAAGAGGAGAAGGTACGGACAGCAAACGCTGAGCTGTGCTCTTTACATGCATGTCAACCAGAGCGGCGCATATTGAACTGATTGAAACCATGTAAGCAGACAGTTTTATCAATGCTCTAAGGAGGTTTTTCTTGATCCATCCAGGCGGTCTGACAGAGGGACTAACATTGTGGGAGCTTGTGAGGAGTTGGATATAAACACAGACGACACAACAGTCAGGAAGTACCTCCAGGAGAAAGGATGCTCCTGGGTGTTTAATCCCCCTCATGCTTCCCATATGGGTGGCTCCTGGGAGAGGCTCATCGGAGTTGCCAGGCAAATTCTGGATGCAAAGCTGTTCCAGACAGGACCAACATAACGTCTCACACATGAAGTCCTGAGCACTTTTATGGCAAAGGTGATGGCGATCATGAATGCAAGACCCCTTGTGTCCGTATCCACTGACCCAGATATGCTTGCAGTACTCACCCCAGCGATGCTCCTTACTCAGAAGACGACTGCCATTTTAGCCCCCACTGGAAACTTTGGCATGGCACAGTTGTACGGAAAGCAGTGGAAGCAAGTCCAGTGTATCCAGAGCATGTTAAGCCATACAGCGTCCTGAAGAAACTTTTCATTGGCTGTCAACATTGTCACTCGTATAAAACATAGCTCAGGAAGTTTATTCTTATATTTACATCCATAGGTTTATTCAGCAAGCTGGCATATGTTTTTTTTTCATAGACTGCTGAGCAATTGTTGTAAATCACATTTTAAATCATGTTTGTTTCACCATAGGTCTGTTTTTCTAGAACTACTATTCCCGGCATACGGTTGGTCATCCTTGCATGTCAATCAAGACCTCTTTCTGATAAGTAGGCAGTTCTTGGCACAGTTAATCAATGCTGTGTCCCAGACTTCCCTTATGGAAAGGCTGCAAGACTAACCTGACGTTATCCACACCCAGAGACAACAGTCAACAGGGATTTATCAGTACCAGCACTGGTGACTTGGATAGACATAAAAACCAGCTTGGTCCCAAATGGGTTACCATGTTCTGGTCTGCTTTAAATACCAGCTTTAACAAGAAGACCAAGGTGGATACCTTCAGCCAAGAGTCTTTGAAGATTGATTTGGTCTTCAGTGCCACTGTTTATCTTGGCATCAGCAATACAATGGATTGCTATCAAAACCACTGTAAGAACAACTAGTTCAGTCTCACTAAATGATCTTTGCCTGTGCAGCAAAATGGCTTCAGGCCATTTGTCAACGCAAGACAAACAGCTCCCCAATGGACATCTGCACCACCAAGCACCATCAATCAGATGCCAGAGCAATAACCGTTCATTAAAGTCCTGTCCAAGACAGTGATATTCCCGTGACATGTCAACATCACCAAGTGTATTCAGCCAAGTGGAGGTGTTCCGGTACCTTGGGATCGACCACTGGTTTTTATCAGCAAAGACAGACGACAGCTCATGTCCCAATTCTTTTTCCTTTGTTTTTCAATTTCTGGGCCAAAAGTGACCAAAGAATGACATTGGACATTTTGCCTGCCCTAATTGCCCTGTTACCACTGTGACCTTGATGGAGGAAGATATATATAACCTTTATTTTACCATTTTACCAAACAATTGAGATTGAAAATCTCTTTTACATTTGCGACCTGGCCAAGAAGGATGGATGGATGGATGATCAATGAGATGTGGAGGACATGGAATGGGAGCCTTATACAAGTCTGCAGCAAGTCTCCACCTTTCAATAAATATGTCTGCCTTTGTTTAATTTCCTACCGCGGCAACATGACTCAGCAATGACACTAGCCATCAACTGTCCAAAAAACAAATAGGTGCCTGAAGAAGATCACTGACAATGATAAGTACATGGAGTAAAAACCTCCCAGGTATAACGATATGAAAATAATACTGTCCTGTTGGACCATCCATCCAGCGAGAGACCATTACAAAATCACTTGAAATGAGAAACCCTGAATCAAACCAAAACTTGTTGAAGAGCTAGTTTGAAGAAATGTTAATTTTCCTGATTTATTTTTGTTTTATTTACTTTGTCTCACTTTTGCCTAATCTCAAAATGAATGACCAATACAATTAAATTCCTGTGGAATCAGACTATTACAGCAGAATTTCATAGTATAGTTTAGAATTGACAATAAAATAATACACAATAATACATTATTTCTCTGGAGTTCATTGCATGGCCAATTCATGTCTTAGATTAGATTGTGAATCCAGTCATAGCACTAGACAGATCAAGTGACCTAAAATAGGACAGGAAGTAAAATATGCCCCTGCCTAAACCGTTCAAATGTTTGAATGTGCATATATTCTAAAATAAATGATGTGTGGAGACCTACCCGTTGCTCCTGACAGGAGACGAAGGTCTGGAAGCCGGGTGCTACTCCAAAGCCCAGCTGGTCAATGAAAGGAGGCTCATCCTGGGTGTGGATCTGAACTTTGATACCGGCCTCAAACGATGTCTCATCTGTGGACGAGAGGCCAGAGAGACAAGAGCTGCAGGCAGTACAAACACTAGACCACAGCCATGAACAATATGTTGTCACCTACAAAATAATGTTATTGAGGTGGAATATTATTTTCATGGTAAATGACATGAGAAATCAAGCAATAAAATCTAACATTAATAAAAATGTCTACAACAATAAACAATAGAAATAGCTAACTTAATAAGAATGTAAACATATCCACGTATCTGAAGGAGTTCTACTGTTGTAAGGGGCCAGTATGATCAAGTTAAAGGAGTAACTAGCCCTTGTTGACAGCAGGAGATTTACCAGAGGGGGCAAATCAGAGGAAAGGGGGAAATTAATAAATAAATGATAAAAAGGATAAAGGGAAAATCAATGAAGCTGACAGTTTCACTGCAGCACTATGCCTCTATGGATTTTACTGCACACGTGGCAGATGGGCCTCCATGATACTGCGATGAGCACACATCACAAAAGACATGCGGCGTGAGCAAAGGCTTCAATGAGGACGGACATTATTTTCATCACGTTTGCGGAGATCGCCAGACTGCTTATTGTGGCAGCGAGGCCACAGCTGGATCCGAGCGATTGTCTTTGAGGAAGCAGGGTCATATGTAGTCTGTTTTCTGCATCTTCCAGGTCATCCCACTATATCTCTTACTTTGATTCACAGTTGTTTCTAGGTTGTTTTCTTTTTCCTTCTGTCTGCCCCCCTCCCTCCCTCCGGTCCTTCCTTCCCTCCCTCCCTTCTCTTCAGTTTAAGGGACTGGGGACATAGTGACAGTGTGGTGTCGGTCACAAAGCCTTTAATGGCTATTCCAGGAAGAGAACTTCTGCCTTTGATTACCTCATATACATAACTACCACTCAAGCGCCACTTAGATGGGCTGATGCTTCCTTTATGTCATGGTCCATCTGTCATTGTCATATATTAAGTTAGAATAATGATATTTCGGCATAACCTTGAGTCAAATGGAACATCGACCTGAAATACAATTGCCATACTAGGGTGTTACTAGCCAGATGCCTGAAAATAAATGATGGTCCACAACACTGTGACGGGCCCTGATATTCCAATGGTCTGATTAATACTAATCAGGCCATTATAATGTCCCATTTTGTGCGCTGTTGTATTATTATTATTATTATACAGAAACCTAATCTAGAGTGCAGAATAATGGCCTGTCCGATATGAACCCAGCAAGCTAAATCTTTTGCTATCTGTGATGGCTACTTTGCCTCCATGTTGTATCTATCCTGTCCTGTTCATCTAGAATATTTCCAAAAGAAAGACAATAACTAAGTGACAGATAATTCCACATAAGCAAGATAAGCGTCACAAATTGTAAATAGCAAGCTCTGTGTGTTTTCCTTGTGTTTTTGTAGTTTTTTACAAAGGTAGTGCAACCAAGCAGTGCAGCCAAACAGAAATGCTCTGGAAAACACTCTCTCTTTGTTGCTTTGGTTTGCCACCATTTCTTCCTCCATTTTAAGACTAATGATATACAGTTAAGTGGCCTTTCAAACCAGGCCAGCACAAGAAAAAAAGCAGTATTTAATTAAGTACTAGGCAAACCCTTTTCTTGTAAGTAGTCAGTACTCTTAGTGAGGCCATTACAAATAAGAACATGTAGATATTAATGTTATTGAGTGTGTGTCTGTGTGTGTGTGTATTAGCTTGTGTGTGTGTGTGTGTGTGTGTGAGAGAGTATTAGCTTGTGTGTGTGTGTGTGTGTACTCACACGTCCATATTGACCATATTGTTTGTAGGTAGATTAAAACAGTATATTATACAGCTGCATCGGACCTGTGTAGTTCCACAGTTTATCGTGTAGTTTAGTGCAAATCATAAACAAATACAAAATGATTTACTGATCTGGGAACGCGTAAGCAGTCAAGGAACATTCACAAATTGGTTGGCAGAGACAAGGCAAAACTATAGGTCTTATTTTAGTAACAGTGACAAAATGGCATAGATTACTATGTTGACTATCATATAAGACATATTACCACGTTTAAAACAAAAAGAAGAAAAAAAAGATTTTGGGTTCACTGCCACTTTAAAGCCTGCAGTATCCAATAGGGTCTAACTAGCCATTCCATTCTGAGTTGTTTTTATCTAGCAAATGGTGATTCACTTATTTGATTGATGAGGAAACTAAAGCACACGACAACCGCTTCAATTATAGAACAATAAAATGTATGTAAGTCAATATCCATTTGTCATGACATTGAATTGTCAATAATCTCTAGTGGACGTGACAGGGGTTTCAAAAGGGCAAAGTGAGTATTTTCTGGATTTCTGGCTTGCTCACATTTTACAATAGTTATAGATGTTAGGAGCATGTCATAACAAAAAACACTAATGTCAAACCTTGGCCCACCATGTGTAGAATTAAAAGTTAATAAATGGAAGTATAAAATGTTTCGGGGTCTTTTTTTCTACAGAAAACTAACCAGTGATTCATAACAGATTCGCTTTAAATTACATTCATATTACACATATTCATATATTTTCTCTTAGATAGATAGATAGATCTATGTTATGGTATTGGTAAATGGTACTGCATTTATACAGCGCTTTTCCCACCAGTGGCCACTCAAAGCGCTTTTACAATTAGTGCCTCACATTCACCCATTCATACACCCATTCATACACACATTCATACACCGACGGCGGTGTCAGCCATGCAAGGCAACAGCCAGCTCGTCGGGAGCAGTCAGGGTTAGGTGTCTTGCTCAGGGACACCTCGACACTTGGCTAGGAGGAGCCGGGGATCGAACCAGCAACCTTCCGGTTGCCAGACAACCGCTCTACCTCCTGAGCCAATGTCGCCCCTTATGTATATATATATATCAATTTGCAGATTTGTAATCTGCCAATTTAGCAGTTCATTCCCGCTTATTCAGAGGGGTCGGGTCGCGGGGGCAGCAGCTTCAGCAGGGTAGCCCAGACTTCCCTCTCCCCAGCCACTTGGTCCAGCTCCTCCGGGGGGATCCCAAGGCGTTCCCAGGCCAGCCGAGAGACATAGTCTCTCCAGCGTGTCCTGGGTCTTCCCCGGGGCCTCCTCCCCCCCGTGGGACGTGCCCGGAACAGGCGTCCGGGTGGCATCCTGACCAGATGCCTGAGCCACCTCATCTGGCTCCTCTCCATGCAGAGGAGCAGCGGCTCTACTCTGAGCCCCTCCCGGATGACCGAGCTCCTCACCCTATCTCTAAGGCTGAGCCCGGCCACCCTGCGGAGGAAACTCATTTTGGCCGCTTGTATCCGCGATCCTGTTCTTTCGGTCACTACCCAAAGCTCGTGACCATAGGTGAGGTTAGGAACGTAGATCGATCTTTCGGCTCAGCTCCCTCTTCACCACAACGGATCGATGCAGCGTCCGCATCACTGCTGACGCCGCACCGATCCGCCTGTCGATCTCCCGTTCCATCCTTCCCTCACTCGTGAACAAGACCCCGAGATACTTGAACTCCTCCACTTGGGGCAGGATCTCATCCCCGACCCAGAGTGTGCACTCCACCCTTTGGAGTCACGGCTCGATGAAGCCAACAGGACCACATCATCCGCAAAAAGCAGTGATCCGATCCTGATGTCATCGAGCCGGACCCCCTCAACGCCCTGGCTGTGCCTAGAAATTCTGTCCATAAAGACTGTGAACAGAATCGGTGACGAAGGGCAGCCCTGGCGGAGTCCAACTCTCACTGGGAAGGAGTCCCAGTGAGAAAAAAAAAAAAAAAAAACCTTTGCACTTATGCTCTGCACTTAATCATTGTATGTTGTACGTCTTGGCACTTAATAGCACTTGGCACTTGGTAAAACTCGCTCTATTGTGTGACCTTTGAAAACTTGTTCTATGGACATCCTTACTGTACCGACAGGGATGTTGTTGTGGCACTTTCTTCTGACAAATGTACTTACTGTAAGTCGCTTTGGATAAAAGCGTCTGCTAAATGCCCTAAATGTAATGTAAATGTACCATGGTAGGACTCGGCTTCCCTTGCGCTTCGGCCAACACAGTGGGAAGAACCGTGAAACTCCTCCCCTTTGGTTTAAAGGGGAAAAACACACACCTTGCTCATCCGTCCCATTTGATTGCTTAGATAGGCCGAGCCGCGGTGCACCGCGCTTACCACCTTCGTAGAACCCTCCTTTTCTCCTGAGATCTACACAGCGTTAACTTTAATAAAGTCCGGTTAAATAACCATCGGCTCCGATTCGAAGATTCCTCTCAACGCAACATTACCCCGGCCTTACATTAGCCGTTAGCTACTAGCCGTTGTTAGCTAACCTCTAAGCTAGTCCAAACATTAGCTAATGCAAGTTAACAAGATACAGTATCTGCTCCTGGTATGCATTGGAGTTGAAATTCTAGCATTGTGACAGCATTAATGCAGAATGAAATGA
>OMKN01070193.1:0-11451 GCA_900302345.1 Melanonus zugmayeri
GCTCTGATCTAAAGTACTCTTGTTCCACTGGAACAAGATGGCTGTGAGCACAATGCACAACATATTACTTATTTAAACGTTCATGCTACGGCACGCGGCAGCATGCGTCAACATGGATCCCTGTTGGCGTAGATGCTGACCCAGATGCTGTTGTTACTATGGGCTGACCACCAGTCACTGTGTTGCCTCTGACATGCGACAAGCAAGCGGGGGTCCGGTTAGGGCTGGATACGCCGCGGGCGCTATGGCCGTGCACGGCAGGATATGATGGGCTGGCGAGGCTGTGGATGAAGCTAGCATGCTAGTGAATTCAAACAGCTAGTAGTCTTACAGTGACGGGTGGCCCCTGTACCACTGTTGTGTTCTTTATGTGCAAGTACCGGAGTAAACTCATGCACGTGTGCACATTGTGCATGGGCATGTGAAATTTTAATATTGCAGACAAAGGATGACAAAAGATGCATGTCCCCCCCCCCAACCAACCACACATGAGCAGTAGCGCTCCCCCTGACCCACAAACCACGAACTGAATACTAACACCGGGAGTGTGTCAGACCACAGAAGCGTGACTGATGTACTTAATCTAGGGGCCTCAATGGCTCCTAGCCTAAAATCAAAACAAAACATAAATAGCTCATTTCAAATACATATTAGATAAGCTTGATTACTTTTACTCCGATGCTTCTGAACTGGAAGCACGCGTTTGGCCTCTTGCCTCACATGCTAAAAAAATATTGAAAAATATTGTTTTAAAAATGATTGCAATTTTGCTTTTTTTACATCCTATTTCATATCTAATATTTAATCAAGAAGTATTTTATTAAACTAAACCAATCTTAAATGATTGGCATGGTTCAATCAATAAAATCAAATGTTAACACTACCATTACCATTAACAACTGGCCTTTTCAACTAATTCTCTCAAATAACCCCATTGCCCTCTGCCTTTTATTTTGTCTTTTTTCTAAAGCATGGAGGGCTGCCTGTGTTTGCAGAGCGATTTGTTATGTAACGTCAGCTCACACTAATGGGATAAGAGCTGAATAAAGCGCTGGATAAAGAGCATGTTCCAGCTGTTCAGTGATGGGCTCTTGGCTGGTGTGTATTCAGCCATGCGGTATCATACCCACAAGGTGGATGGATACCATGATGGCAGGCTGCAACGCCACTGCAACTAATACTAATGGATGTCATGTTGAGAAGGTTTGTGTGGTTCAGGATATGTTTAGGTAGCCGTCAACCCTCCGTACTCACTTCAATTTCATCTTAAAAATACATAAAAACACCTTAGTTCTAAATCTAACTTTTTGTGATTTCCTCTGAGTGGGAGGAGACAACATGCCAACCAATAAAAAGCTGTTGGGCCACTATTACTAATTAAACCCTGAATGATCAAATGAAATCACATCACTGCTATGTTTCATCACGTCTTCATATAATATGTTTTATTTACACACGTCACTAGGCTCTCCATACTGCTTGATGTTGTCTTCAAACGAATACACTCAATGCAAAACGTGGATCTAGCAGATCCACGTTTTGCATTGCATTTGAGTCGTTCCCATTGAGTCGTTCCCATTGAGTCGTTCCCATTGAGTCGTTCCCATTGAGTCGTCCCACCATTTGGATTCTGACCCAGAACCGCCCTCAGCCCCTGAAACACTGTCCACAGAAAAGACTTACTAACCTTACTGAGTAAAATGTGTGTAATTATCCATGTGTAATCTTCTTTCATCAAAATCCCCTCATTAAACAGGAAGTCTTGAACATGGCCCTGTTGCTTGGCAACACTATCCGAAAAGCCCTCACAACTTTAGCAAACCCGGTGCCCATAAGCCGGTAGACCGACCGAAGGTTGGAATTTTGTGGTGCATTTAAAGGTATTTATAGAAGGAAGTATTTATATATCCTAAAACAAAGAAGCACACAGTCCAGAACACTGAGTGCCTTGTGAGCGCTATAGACCACTGATCACCTCCCAGCATGCATCACCCTGCTGACAAACTGGGCCCAACCACCTAAACATTGATCAAAAGATAAAATATCAATGTGATCATTTGTAGGCCTATTATTGTGATCACAGTAGGATATGGACACCTCACACATTTGTCCAGGGAGACATGCAGAGTGCAGATAGAAGAACAGCAGCAGGGGGTATATGGAGATCTTCCCTTTTGGGGACATTTTGAAACATACAAAATAGATCAAAATAGAAAATCAATATGTTACGGTCAATGTTGATATTGTGGCGGGCCACCACAAATAAATCAATGTATGGGAAATACTGAATGACAAAAAATGGTGCTGAAACCTTTGTTTTAGCACCAGTAGGTGCTAAAACAAAGCTACAAAGCTACATAAAACATAGCTACAATAGGCCTATAACGTCTTCAGCAATCAAAAGATGGACACAATTTCAACTACATTTGTCCAAGGGCCAGCACTGCGGGGGCCAGACTTTCAAAAAAATAAAAATAAATGTATGTAGGCCTAATTAGCATTATTGTTTAATATTTTCACATTCTTACAAAATGTATGTTATTTTTATTAGCCTATATCAGTGTGAACAGACTCCTAACACCTATACTGCAGCCAGCCACCAGGGGGCGTTCGACATATTTTGGCTTCACTTTTGGGGAGCTGTCATGTTGTCCATCAATGGAAAGCAAAAATGTCACAGCCTAAAGCGGAAAGTTGACATGGAAAACCGCAGCTTTAATGAAGAATGGATTGATAAGTACGCATTCATTATGGCAACTTTCAGTAATGCTAAAGGTCCTGAAGAGGTTCTGAAAGAGGTTATGGACTAAACAATGAAGATAATTCATTTCATCAGAGGGAATTCAAGTACGCAGCAGCGCCTGCTCAAATTCCAGCAAATTTGTGCAGGAATCTCAAGCTACTCACGATGACCTCTTACTCCACAATGACGTGCGCTGGCTGAGTAATAATATATAATATATAATAATTCTCGGGGGGCTTGATTGAACTCAGAGATCAAGTTGTGGATTTTTTGAATACATATTTTCCCATTTGAATGCACTAAATCTGCAACTACAGGGGAAAGAAAAATCCGTGGTGGATATGGTGGAAAAGCTTGATGCCTTTGGGAACAAACTTGATCTATTCCACACAGATTTGTTATCGGGGAGGCTGCTGCACTTCAACACACTTCACCAGACAGTGGGTGTGAGCACCGTCACAGAGAATATGAAGAAATTCATTACACAGCTGAGGGAGAATTTCTCTGCCAGATTTGATTGTAAATGACTTTGCCATTTCCAGGGATGTCATTGAATTTGTGCGTGACCCGTTCACAATCAGGCGGAGAATTCTCTGCTAATGTGAAGAAGGTGATGGACGAAGCGGCGATTCAAAGTGAACTAGCTGACATGCAGCTAACATGCAGGTGACATACAGGTGACATGGAGCTAACATGCAGGTGACATACAGGTGACATGCAGGTGACATGCAGCTAACATGCAGGTGACATGCAGGTGACATGCAGGTGACATGAAAGCTCAAAATGTAAACAATGTAAAGTGTAAACATACATTTAAATGCACTATTTCTTTAATTGTTTTCAATGCCAAATAATTAAACTGAAATAAAATACAAGGAATTCATATTCCGAATGATATCATCCCAATAATCATGTATAACTGAAGGGCCATACGCCACATAACATTTGATACACCCCATATTAGTTTATATCAGAGGTTTTCAAAGTTTGAGGCGTGCCTCCCTGGGGGGCGCCAGAGAGCTTCAAGGGAGGCGCGGAGAAACGAAGAAGAAGGGCAAAATAAAATAAAAATTGGTAAAATCAAAGAACCATTTCAATCTCTTTTGTAAAATGGAGAGGTTTCTGACACCAGCAGATCCATCCCTCCCACTAAGGGAGGAATAATATTCACTCGAACTGAAGCTGTTTGTTGGTGACAATCCTAATTCTATTTTTTTTTATTCAACAGGGCACAACATTTAGCATCTTGTCAAAGTTATGGGCTACTGTTAGGCCTAATGAAGAAAAAAGAAGAGAGTATTCTGCCTTCTGAAATATTTGATTTGATTTGAAATTACAGCAAAGTTGAAATATCCAAATAGTTTGGGCCAGCCCTAAGTTAGACTGTCGTAGACTTATAAAATACAACAATAATAGCCTCAAAATAAACACAAATACAATTATCGTGAATGGATTCAGTCTTGCTGTCTATTTTACCGTTTATTCAAAGATATATCCCTACATTGAATTAGCTTCTTGTCTGAATATTTGAATAGGATACAATTCAGTCTGAGTGCTTGTGTGTGTGTGTTACTATATATAAAGCCTACAAAACGTTCTTCATGTTCTGTGATTTGAATAACTTGCACGTCAATGCGAGTGTTTCCATCTAGTGTACATGATGGGCAACTGTTCTGCTTTCCTTCAATCACATGACGTTGAGGAACAGGAGCGTTTCCATTTACCTTGCAAGGCAGGTTACATTTTCATCACTATTGCATATCAAAATGTTCAGTCCACCGGTCCACCAAACCAAAAATAATTCATTTACACTTATTTGTCAGAATCACTCATGTTATATTTATATTCTATGCAGTCCTGCTTAGTGGCATGGATTTTGTTTTGAAACATTATCTATCCATAACTTTGACTTAAAATGTATCATTACTCTAATTCATCCATATCTTTTGCATATGCATATGCAAAAGGATGATACGAGTGTATTGACTTTGCTTCCTAAGATATGTAGGCTACTGTATAATGTGCATTATATATAGTATCACACCATAACTTGCCCCTACTATTTTGTATTTCATTTCAATAATCATGTTAAGGTATTACTTTACTGTTCAATCAATGATAATTACATCAAATACAATTAAAATGACAATTAAAATATAATAATATAATAACAATGTGTTGATTTTAGCTTTTTTTTAGTAGACCACCTCAACACAAATCACAAATCAATTGCACTTAACCAGAACACAGCTGCTTGATGGAAAAGGAAAAGTCCACTGTATAAGCCAACAATGTAATACTAACAATAACTGTTTCCACGATCGCCAGCTCTGACCTGCCGGTGGCGTTCACATGCTTCTGAGGCTGCAGCACATTGATAACACAGATAACCATGGCGACCATGTAGAACACCACCCCAAGCAGGCTGAATCCGGCCGAAAGTCTATGATACGGAAAAGGACATCTCCTGATGCAGTCGAACAGCATCACCGCGATGGAGGCCAGGGACATCAGGAGACAGGCGACGTACAACCCCACCGACAGCCACAGCTGCCAATCGCCATGCGGTTCTACTGACGCAGCCATCCTCTCCACGAACAAGGGGATCATCTGACAGCCTCCCCAGCACTGGAGGATCTTGAGGAAGCCCGGTAAGCTGACCATGTATCCCCTCTGCTCCTGGGTCTCGCCACAGAGCACCCACAGCTCACCGCTGTAGGCCAGGACGGTGAGGCAGGAGGTCACCGTAGCGGCCAGGGACCTGGGCGAACCGTCGTTGGCGACCAGCCAGGGGAAAAGCACGGAGGCGCTGAGCGTCATGAGCGCGCCCAGCGCCGCCACGGTCACGGTCAGCTTCTTCCAGGAGACGGGCAGGAGGCTGTGGAACCCGAGGACGTTGAGGATGTGGATGAGGAGGGTGAGGGTGAAGAAGAAGCACCAGGTGAACATGCAGGCGACCCAGAAGTTGAGGGGGGTCGCGGGGGGTCCCTGGGGGGCGCGGCGCCCCAGGGACGCCACCAGGCTGAAGGTGAGGCAGCCGCAGAGGAGAGCCAACATGCGCACGAGAAACAGAGGATTGGCGCAGTCTCTGAGCTCCAGGACGAACACAGACATGGTCTCGCTTTCAGACTGGTAATAACTGTTGAGTCAATTTCAGGTATTCAAAAGTTATCCATTCACAAAAAATGATCCATCAGTTGTTCAGGTTCAAAAATGAGTTCACATAGAATGGATCCTGCCTTGGCAAAATCACTTAAACACAAAGAAATAAACAAGCAATAGCAAGTATAGATAACATGTATGTCCTCTTACCTACCAGCCGTGCTTTGCCTGTGTATACAAGACAAACCTCAACTACTTCCTCTATGAGAACGCAAAAGCACACATGCAGTCAAGCTTCGGGTGACCACAATCAAAGTGCAAATACACTGTTTGCACCCACCCCTGGTTGTCATGATACACACTTCCGTTTTCTGTGATCATAATGGCGGCCTGTTATTTTTATTTGTGACTGTCTGGAGTCTACTGGTTACGTTGGATCTGCCCCCACCTCTCTCTCTCTCTATTTGTGTGGTAGCTGCATGCTCAACTATTATATTTATTTCATGATTAAATATTTGGTAGAAAAAAAATAGCATAGTGTGTGTGTGTACTTGTTGATGAGGAGCTCAGTGAAGTTTCCGTTTAGAGGTAGGCGGTACCCTTGCTTATAGCATAGTGCAGCGATTCCCAACCTGTGGGCCGCGGCCCTCTGGTGGACCGCAATGGTACTGCAAGTGGGCAGCCAAAATCATTTGCACAACATCATGATTTTCATGACAATATGTAATTCTAAAAAATAAATGTGTTTTTAAATGTTTAAAAGATTCGCTCTATATGGACGAGGTGCTGCTATTTTTACCCGTGATTTTGTGTGTGTAATGATATTGCATTATTATGTGTGTGCATGCATGCGTGCAAACATGTATGCATGTTCCCCGTCAGTGCACAAAGAACGCTGCAAGATCCCACACAATCACTTCCCTCTGTGCATCAACCTCTCTCTGTGTTATATATTTAGACGCCGTAAACTTCCTCATGCCACACAGCTCAAGTAAAAAAAAAGTGTTGATTGATTTAATAGCCAACACAATAAAAACACAGGAAACAGGAGTGCCATTAATCAACTTCTTTAGTGAATGAACTGCAGGTCACGTGACGTACAGGGGGGTCCTTCAAAGTGCTTAGATAGGTAGATAATATAATGCCTGTATAATATGCAGAGCCGAATACACCACAACTCCTCCCTTCTAGATACAAAATCATATAGATTACCATAGCACCTTTACTATGTTTAAACGTAACCAAAAATAACCTGCTTTAGTACATTTACATTCTTCAGTAGTAACTATGTACAACCACTGGCATTGTTCACAGTGTTAGTTTGTCTGGAGGTCTATGGCTGTGTGGGATAATGCCTCTCTTCCGGAGGTGTGCCTCCTGGATTCGCATCCACAGTGGTGATACCCAGGGGCATCACCAGAGGTGGTCCAGGGGCAGGCTGACCATCCGCTTCACTTTCCAAGGTTGGCAGGTTCACCTGAGCGGTGGTGGGAGGTACAACAGGATTCACCAACTCTTCTTCAATGCGGGCTTCTGACCTCCGCAATTTGTCAATGTGGCGTCACCAGAGTGTGTCAGGAACAACTTCTACAGTGTAGGACAAGGGCCCCTTCCTCTCCTTGATCTCGCCGGGAACCCACTTGTGGTCTCCACGGTAATCCCTGGCAAGCACTGTCTGTCCAACTTCGAGTGGACGTGTTTCGCCATTATGTGCACTGATGATGTTCCGTCTTCACCTTCACCATTAACCTGGGGTGTGAGCTAGATAGCTCCCCTCCCGCCTGACGTAAATCTCGAAACTAGCCAGTCCAGAGTCACTGTCATTGTCTAAATCCTCTTCCACGTTGTGCACTGTTCTGCCCTTTTGTCTGCCACTGTGTGTCTTTTTTTCATTTGCACTCCACTTTGTTTTTCCTGGGCGGCAGGCTCTCTGAATGTGTCCAGTTTTATTACATTGTCTGCAAACTTCATTTTTAAACCTGCACTGTGATGTGGAGTGGGAGCCCATCCCACATCTATAACACAGCTCTTGCACTCTGTGCTCCACATCTGTTGCACTGTGCTTTAGCCACTGTAGCCATTTTGTTCACGTTTGCTGCTTTCTCTCCTGTTTGCAATTCAACAGCATCTCTGGCTGCTGTTTCCATTGAAACTGAATTTCCACTGCCCTTTTGAACGTGACATCTGCCTCCCTTAGCAGTCTCTTCTGTATGCCTCCATGCCTCCATTTAGAGGAGCATACTAGTCATTGTTCTGTGAGTTTCAATACAATACAACAATAGATTCACCCTCATGCTGATTTCGTTTATGGAATCTAAAGCATTCAGCAATCAGCAGAGGTTTTGGCAATAAGTGGTCTTTCATCACGTTCACAAGTTCATTGAATGTTTGTCGGAAGGCTTCTCCGGGGCAGTTACGCTGCATAACAGGCTATCTGATTCCCCTCCCATTGCGCTCAGCAGCACTGCAACGTGCTTCTCAGTTTCAATGTCATTTGCCTCTAAATCAGGGGTGTCAAACATACAGCCCGCGGGCCGTAATCAGCCCGCCCGATGGTTCAATGGTGAGACGACGTCCAAAAAAAAATTACAAATAAAAAAATATATTAAAAAAATACATTAGAAAATACTCCACAATACTGTGCAATGCATTCGGTATATTCCACCCAATTGTCCATTGTACTATCAAAGGGGTCGATTGATCCAATCCTAGCCATTTTTAAAAATGTATTCAAGCAGAGTTCAGTCAGGCTACTCACGGATTGAATTTATTTACATTTTTATTTTTTCGTCGGATAATCTTGATTTGCTCTCCTCTCAATCTGGTTGACTTGAGTTCACTTTTACAAACATTTCGTCGCCACTGTTGTGTTCTTGATTTAATAGCCAACACAATAAAAACATGGGAAACAGGAGTGCCATTAATCAACTTCTTTAGTGAATGAACTGCAGGTCACGTGCTGTACAGGGGGGTCCTTCATAATACAATGCCTGTGTAGTATGCAGAGCCAAATACACTACAAAAAGAACAAGCTTTTTTTCTGTCTAAGAAAGAAGATAGTTGATAAACAGTGTGTGTGTGTGTGTGTGTGTGTGAGAGAGAGAATGGTACTGGGGTAAGTCAGTCAATTTCAAATGGCTCGTAAGAGTTTCATCACAGCTTTATTTAGTTCAATACGGTTCAGCTTATTCAGCAAAAGTAAAAGTACGAGTAATTAAATATTTACATTTAAAATAAGTTGAATAGTTAATGTACTGCGGTTTTGATCTGACATTGTTTCTTTGAAATTGTACAATTGTATAATTATCAAACACGTTGCTAATTATTAATCAAGGACCTCAGATGTCAGAGACATGAGACATGCATTTGTAATTCTGTTCCCTTTTTGATGAAGAAAAGGTGAAACCTTGTGGTGGAAAATGAAATTACAATTTATGTTGTCAGACAAAAGGTGAAAAACTGATGATGATGGAATGATTTTATAAGCTTAAAGTGCCCACATAGAACATACATTTATACATTTACATCATTTTAAAGTACATCTACACAGGGGTGCAAATTTGGTGTGACCAGCTGGTGTGAACAGAGGCAGAATGACTCTTTATCACTATCACTAGCAATTCAACACTGCACATTTGAAGAGTTGAAAGTTTAGATGTAGGTTATTTAAGATTTATACAAATCAATGAACCGTCTAATGTTTAAAACACCTGGGGGTTTAAAGGTTCAATGGTTATGTTAATAAATGACATGTCTTGGATTAGGAGTTCATGAGCTATACTGCCTGATCCGTGTCTAGTCCTACTGGTTTTGAGGACTGCTCATGAAAGGAAACGTATTCCTGTTGGCTGGGCGAATTCCTGTACACTTCATGGGTCCTGTATTTTATTCTCATCCATGCAGGGTTCTTTTTTAAAGCATTGGTTGGCCGTGGTTGTGGCAATGATAGTGACGGTAAAGTGCAGTTATTAGTCCTTATTTTAAAAATGATTTAAATAAACTTTGTTTCTACCTTCCCATACAGCTCACAAAGAACACGCATATAAAAAGTTGAAGAGAACTGAAGTGAAGAGACAACTAAATGTGTTCTCTCTCTCCAGCTCCCATAGAACTGGAAAACTCTCGCAGTCAGACTCAATTTATAGCACCTGGTCAGGGTGTAGCCCGCTCCCCTAATGAGGTGACTAACCGAACACAAATTAATCTCCAAGACATCTCCAGACATCTCCAGACATGTCCAAGACATCTCCAGACATCTCCAAGACATCTCCAAGACATCTCCAGACATCTCCAAGACATCTCCAGACATCTCCAAGACATCTCCAGACATCTCCAGACATCTCCAGACATCTCCAAGACATCTCCAAGACATCTCCAAGACATCTCCAAGACATCTTCCAGACATCTCCAAGACATCTCCAAGACATCTCCAGACATCTCCAAGACATCTCCAAGACATCTCCAGACATCTCCAAGACATCTCCAGACATCTCCAAGACATCTCCAGACATCTCCAAGACATCTCCAGACATCTCCAGACATCTCCAGACATCTCCAGACATCTCCAAGACATCTCCAGACATCTCCAAGACATCTCCAGACCTCTCCCTTTGTACAGTACTAATGCAATTCTGGGGTGATTTTGGGGTGGCACCGAAATCATTATTATATGAACATAAAAACACGTCAAACTAGAAAATAAGGGGCTATTTTCGGCACCTAAAACACATAAGTCTACATGACTTGACTAGACTTGACAATAATATTCAGTGTATCCCACATTTTGTTCTTATCCCTGCAGGTAAAGTAACAAAGAAGCTCGTGAACACATTAGTGAAGCCCTAAAACATGAGTGAAGCCCTAAAACATGAGTGAAGCCCTAAAACATGAGTGAAGCCCTAAAACATGAGTGAAGCCCTAAAACATGAGTGAAGCCCTAAAACATGAGTGAAGCACTAAAACATGAGTGAAGCCCTAAAACATGAGTGAAGCCCTAAAACATGAGTGAAGCCCTAAAACATGAGTGAAGCCCTAAAACATGAGTGAAGCACTAAAACATTAGTGAAGCACTAAAACATTAGTGAAGCCCTAAAACATGAGTGAAGTTAGTGATGGTGCTGGGGGCAGGATTCAGCGTGAGGGGGCCACGGCCACCCCCAGCCACCCCCTGGTTCCGCCGCTGCTGAACGCGCCTGAACTAAAGAACAAGTGAGACGTTAAACGCGACGCTTTCAATTAATTCGGCGAATAATTCCTCGAGCTAATTCAGAAAAAAAACATCCCCCCAAAAAGTGATAAAGAAACAACCCCGCGTTGTGATAAGATAGTGTTAAAGGACGCGTGTTACCTTGAGGAAGAGGAGGAAGAGGAAGAAGTCCGGTCCGGGGAGGAGAGCGCTCTGCTGTCGCTCCGGTGCGCGCGTGGGTCTGGTTTGGCGCGAGGCGGGACGGCGGTGCGCGAGCGCAGCTGGTTCAGCGCGCGCCTCTCTCTACCCCGAGCGCTCGTGGGCGATTCTACTTCATCACTTCCTCGCGCTCTGCTGGCGCGCGCGTCCGGACCAGGCGCGCGAGACGGGGTCGATGAGCAGCCGCCGCCCGTCGTTGTGC
>OMKN01070205.1:7291-21618 GCA_900302345.1 Melanonus zugmayeri
TAATACATGCCTGTCATCTATAGAGGGCAGTAGCCGGTTTACGCTACCATTATTATTATTATTATTATTAGTAGTAGTAGTAGTAGTAGTAGTAGTAGTAGTAGTAGTAGTAGTAGTATTAATAATGATAATAATAATAATAATAATAATAATAATAATACATGCCTGTCACCTATAGAGGGCAGTGTCTGATTTACGCCGTCGTCTTTTTGAAGGAAGAAAAGTGACTTCCGCATCTGCGCACTGTCACAGAAGAGTCCCTGCTGCTTTGAGGTAAGACATTAGAGGAGACAGCTATCGTATTAAGTGCAATTCAGTGAATTTGTGTTTAAATCGGGTTGTTTATTGATCGTATATGTCTGCGCGTGTAGGGCATGCAACAAATAGAGCTGACCTCCATTTAACATTCCTTTTCGAACAAGAATGTCTGAATGTATTCTGACCTTGGCTCATTGCAGCGAGCTTAGCTAGCTAGCTAATGGTGGTCCTGGTTGTAGGGACGGCAACGATACAGGGTTTTTTGTAAGGGTTACTTTTTAAACCAACTTGTCTATAATTATATTGCAATTGGGTCGTGTCTGTCTGGCTATTGCGTGTCAATGTCGCACACAAATGACATCTAGCTGAATAGCTACTAACGTGCTAGCGGCACCAATCACAACATGTTTATTGATACGGTGATTGCACATAGTCAATCGCATCGTCATCATACACCCGATATGCTTCATTTCTATGCCATGTCCGTGTTTGTTGAAATATAAAGTGATCAACTGACCAACAGTCCGTTGTTTTTTAAGGTATAAGTTCACGATGGCAGGTCGCCGTGCAGCCCTGAAAGCCATTGACTGGGTGGCGTTCGCAGAGCGCGTCCCCGCCAACCAGAGGGCGATGTTCAACACGTTCAAGACGCGCAGCGACGCCATCGCTGCCAAGTGAGTCCCTACTACCATCTGAATAACCCCCCCCCCTGTTCTCAACGGAGGACCACTTTGTGTTTAACAACCTAAAGAAAAGTAGCAGTGGATTAATTTACTTTTTGCATAAACTGATCCAGCGATCAATGACAAATAATGAACAAAAAGTGAAATTAATATATTGCATCAACCTTGAATGTACAGAAAGTCCTTCAAATGATGACAGCAGATGTATTAAAAGTGTACTTGCAGACTTCATGTTATTATACATTTCTCTACACCACTAGGCTAGCTACTCTGCCAGAGAAGCCTGTAACGATTGACTGGAGCTTC
Source organism: Melanonus zugmayeri (assembly GCA_900302345.1). Taxonomy (NCBI): domain Eukaryota; kingdom Metazoa; phylum Chordata; class Actinopteri; order Gadiformes; family Melanonidae; genus Melanonus; species Melanonus zugmayeri. The sequence goes on from OMKN01070205.1 coordinate 8,539, forward strand.
TACAAGACTGCTGTGGCCAAGGCTGGCATGGTGGATGAGTTTGAGAAGAAGGTGATCTTAACCGGGGAGGGGGCTTATTATTCATGTATATATTTGTTTAAACCATGAGGAGATGATTATGGTAAAAACAAGGTGTGCGTGTGCCATGACGTCACGTGGTAACTCATTAATATGACGTCTTCCTTCATTCCCACAGTTCATGGCTCTGACGATCCCCGAGGCTGTTGACACCGAGACCAGTGCCATCAGCACACAGGAAGCGGAGTCTGTAAGTCCACCCCAAATGAATGTTTGTGTCAATGCTGGTGATAATGGGATTCATCAGTGGGCAAACCTAGTTCATGGGTGTGCAAACATGGTAGTTCACACATGGACGCTTCAAATGTGTGTGTGTTTCATCCTTTAGACAACAATACAGCACCTCCCTGCAGCATTAACTCCACAGTTCTGTCTCATTAGACGTGTCTCGGTGGGGCCGTGACTTTGGTCCTGCCTACACTGTAGAAGCCCTAGTACTTTTATTCATGGCATTGATGTCATGTGATGAGCCATTTTCCCAATTAAGTGTAATCTGTTTAATCCATCTCTAATTCTGGTAAAATGTTAATTTCAATGAATCTTTTGCTAATGGATTTGAAAAAGAAATAGTTGACATAATGACATGACTAAAACCTAAAACATTGGATCGGACATGACAGCCTCATTTTCTTTCTGTTTGGGCATGAGTTTCATGTAATTACCTGCTACTCGCATGCCAGTCTGTAGTGTAAGGCTGGTATTGTTTCTAATGATTTTACCCAAAACACTGCTCTAGTCTAGAGTTATATAGCTGCAGCAGCTACATGTATAGTGAAGTGGTTCAAATGAAAACCTGCCATTGGTCAAGGACTGGATTACTACACTTTCTGTTAATGGATGTTTCAATATCCATCTAAAAGGTTTAGTTTCTTTATGGTTGCCCATGTTGTCTCCTGTGAAACGATAAGCTGTATATGTCTTTAACAGAACAAAAGTGCATTGGCCTACATCGAAGCATCCAAGGCCCGCATTGCTGAATATGAGGCGCGGGTAAGATTGTAAATTGTACCCATGAATTCCTCCTTGACCTTTCTTATAATTATATCTAAATGTTAATACCCACTTGACTACCAAATATCAAGTTATTCAACTGTGTATGAATGTGTCCATATACTTGCTTTTTTTCCTCAGCTGGACAAGTTTAACAACATGATTCCCTTCGACCAAATGACTATTGACGATCTCAATGATGTTTATCCAGAGACCAAGCTGGACAAGGTCAAGTATCCGTACTGGCCACACAAGCCCATTGCTAACTTGTAAACATGCCCACCTGAAACCAGACTCAATAAATATTATGCGTATTAAATGGGTGTGGTCCGTTGTCTTTTTTTTCTTTCTTTACATCTCTATGAATATGACAGGAATAGCTGATTTGCTGCACTGTATGTTTACCTCACCTAGAGAGGTTATGCCAAGTTCTCCATACCTGCTGAGATGTTCATGTGGAACATTGGATTAGCTGCAAGCCAGCTGTCACTGGACACTGTTTTGTGAACAGAATTACTATTTGTATACTAGTATTAACTTTCACATATATATGTATATAGTCAATATGAAACAAAGTCGACGGGTACAACATAAGTCCTGCTGAATAATGCATGCACCCTAAATGTTGTTTAATGGGGTCCCCTGCATCCTATGCTTTTCACAGCACATCATAGTGTGGGTGTTTACACAAACTCCAAATACATTTCATGCCTGGCAACCTGTATATTTCCACAGAACGCTATGGATGTGATGTACTGTATAATCGATTTGTATTAGTTTTTGTTTCATATTGACTATATAATCGTTGTTGATGAATAACAGTGAAGGTTACTATTGGTATACAAATAAGAATTCTCTTCACAGAACATTATAGCGTCCAGTGAGTTTTTGTTACGATGTATGAATTGTCGACTGCCACCAGGGGCCAGTAATGGGCCCCACTGATGCTGACGTCCCAATGCCTGGATACCACATGGGGACCAGACCAGAGCCACATGGGTGACATCATCGAAATGATTTTGACTGATCCGAAAAAACGACTTAGTAGCGCCAGGCTAATACTGTAAGTAGTACAGGGCAGCACCTAGATCTATATAGAACTGACAGTAATTAGCATTTTGGAAATAGTATCACGTCTAAGAGCTATAGCGACGTTTTAACAGGGGTTTACACGTTATGCTTTTGAGGAGAACCTTGGGTTAAATATATTTAACGTTAAAATATGAGTGTCCTTAATCACGTTTAGCCCACTTTCCTCAAATATAAAAAATAGAAAAAAATGATATTACAATCAGGACTGTGACTAACCAATCACGGGGCAACGCTTCGCCGTCCAATGAACGTCGGCCAATAGTGAGATTTGCATAAAGGTGGGCGGGACAGCGGGCTGCGGCCGCATCTTCGCGCTGCTATTGGTTGACGGCGTGCGATGCGCGGCCCGTGATTGGGCGGCGCTGTCACTGCTCTCCGTGAAAGATGATTTCCGCTCGCCGTTGTTTGACATTAACGATTGACGGGAGTACCCCGGTTTAGGTAAGGTTAAACAGCTTTTAAACGTTATATTTCTCCAACGACCCCACCCCGATGTCTATTTACAGACGTTTGTCTTCGGGGTTAGCCGGTGTGCTGAATGTCATATGTTAGTGTTCAATATGGAGTAGCGTTAACCGGTGCGAAGAGAAAAACATATGAATAAGTATATACAGGTTTGCATTGATTGCGCCCCGGCTTTACCGTCGTGGAGGTCAACGGGAAAAAAAAACACACAATACGCACTAAAACTAAACTATTTATTTGAATGGTTGTTGTGTGTTGTCTATTATTTCATCCTCTGCGACACCGTAACAGTAAACGCAGTAAATAACCCCGGTGTGAGCTATAATGCTAACGTGACCCAGTCCTGCAGACCAGGTAACGGGAGCTTATAACCGCGCAGATCTTCCTCTTTTTAGCATATTTAGAGGTAGTGTTTGTTTTCCAGTGAACCAAACCACCTCCACATCTTATAACGAATGCCTCGTATGCGTGCATGCACTGTAAACCGGGTACACGGACACAACACGTTCTCCCCTGTGGGTTCATTAAGCGTCATGTGTAGCCAGCAGATATCTTTTCGCTTGTAATCCCGCACACTGCGTCAAAACAAAATCTGCCCGAAAGCAAGAGCGGATTCAATGCAACTCTTTGACACTCCCCCCGCTCTTGACTCGAAACAATATTTTTTGCAAAGTGATATATTAAAGCGTCTTGTAATACGTACACCCGAGATGGGTGCATATGATGCCAAACTATTTCGGCTGTAGAAATCTGAGCTGATGATGTCGTCCCCCAGGACATTAGTGACGTGGGCATTACCCTACACCACTACCCTACCCTACCCTAGATAACACCGACAACCTTGAATAGGATTTGCTTTGTTTTTTGCAAGTGTGTGTGTTGAGTGTCTCATTTGTGGGATTATCTTTCATGTTTAATGACGTTTTGTTTCTTCAACATGCATTTCAACTACACTATTTGGTCATCTCGAGTCATTTTGCATGCAGCTGCAATAATACACATCTTGATTTGTTTGCCACAGATACGTGGTACAGTGAAAGCACACATCTTGCAAGGACGGTTGTCTCAACAGTAGGCGTCCTTGAAGTCTTGGGTGTGCTTGGCTGCCCTGACCAAAAACAGGCCTGTCTGTGAGGCCGAGTGCCCGGACTCGGGCTATCGACACTAGTGTCATTGTGTATTGAGAACAATGGGAATCGGCCTGCATTGAGGGACACACTGGGAGTAGGTTATGGGTAAAGGGGGGTTAAACCCTGGCAGGAGTGTGGCTCCCAGCTCAGTTCACAGAGAAAGCTGGCTGGCTGCTGCTGCTGTTGTTGTAACCATGTCACGACCATGTGTAATAGTGCATAGAGAGTAGCATACATATTGAAGCAAACTGTAGCATGGCAAGAGGTTTGGACTGCCTAATATGACCTTCAAATGGTAGAAGGGCAAATTGTAATGTGCTATTCAAACTGTAAATTATAGCATGATCACTCACTCATGAGTAATGTGTAATATCTTGTTAGGCACCCTACAAGATAAGGGCTAATGTTACCCTGAATTGGAGGAAGACAATCATAAAATATGGTCAATTTGACCATATAGGTAAACTTGATTAGGCAAATGCCCAAGTGGATTATTAACATTCAAATGCGTTACCAGTAGAGTGAGAGGGTTAGTTGTGTTCAGAACAGAACATCTTTGATACATCTTGTCACCTACATTTACCACTACCTTTACTAGCACTACCACTGGCCTAGCCAAGATACATTCTCATTGAAGCCCTGTAGTAGCATCCCGTCGTGCTGTTGTTTGAGAAACGGGCTTGTTGCTGTAATATGGCACTCCCTGCTCTTCACTGATTTAATAGCCAATAGCATGTCTGCCGTTAGGAGATTATGTCATTTGTCAGGGTTAGACATGCACGTTAATTTAGTTAAAAACAGAATTTTCTTTTAGTCTCATAATCTTTGTAATGCATCAAATTAACTGCTGATGATAATGGCTGATTGGGTTTCTCACCCACTTTGGATGTCCTACGGATGATCATTGGCTTTTGTTAATTACAGCCATTGCAATAGAGTAGTGTTGCTACAAAGTAATATATTGCGTAGCCTGACTGTTAAATCATTATTCCATAGTAGTGTCCCAAGCCTGGATCATTTTGATGAAAGTTAAACACTCTTATAGCAACACAATTATTAGAATTACTATTGCATTGCTATCAGATTAAGTTGTTACTATCTGGTGAAAAAGGCCAAGCTTTTCATCCTGTCAGTACAAGTTAGATGCCCGTGTCTAGCTGGGGAAACCCAATGTTACCTCCTGCTTCAGCAAGCTAAAATAGTCTAGATGTTTTCTTTCCTGAATACTCTCATGTGTCCCACGTCTGCTCATGCCTGAATTTGTTTGAATTTGCACCCTGAGGAGTGAGAAGGTATTCTGCAGTGCTTGATGTAACAAAACATATATCTGATACCACACCAAGTAAGACTATAATGCAATGCATTATACATTACCTTACTCCAGTATTATGATAATAGAGAAGTATTTATTTTTCTAATTGCACATTTGTAAAAAAATAGTTGTACTTATACTTGTATTACTACTTGTATTTGGATATCCCAAAGGGACATGTTCCCCAATAAATACAACACACTGGTAACTCTAACAGACTCACACAGCAGGTGCGCTTAATACAAGTACTTGGCTAGATCTATCACCACCACAACCACATAGCTATCTGTCTTTCATGTCTGCTTTTCATGTGAGACCACGTAAGCCCATGCTCTGTATTCCATCCTCAAACTGTGCACATGGTTTGGCTTTGTGTCGGTGTACTTCCAGTGCTTTTAACTTGCTGTTAAAGTGTGTGTGTACTTTCAGTGCTTTTAACTTGCTTTTAAAGTGTGTGTGTGTGTGCCTGCATATGCATCGCTACTATATGTGGTGCTGATGTTAACATTGTAGGGTTTGTGTTTGTCTTTCAGTGGCCGTTGATGGACCATCCGTATGAAGAGGCGAGGTCAGAATGGGACAGAGCACCTCGGAACCAGAGGTCCAAGGAGACGCCTCCGAGGTTACCACTGCTGTTGTTGTTGTTGTTGTTGAGCCAACACACACACACACACACACTTCCACTTAGTACATCTCACAATCATTAGTGAGGACTTCGCCCATTACTATCAATTATTCATTACAAGTTTTCCATTGATTGCTGTGTGCACCCTATGCCAGTCCATCACCACTAGACTCCAGTCCCAGCTATTATCTCCAGCCCTCTCCCACAGATCCATAGTTACTGATAAGAGACTGCTCCAGCTGCCCGCTAAAACTCTAATACACAACAGTTAGCATCACCCTAAGAAAACTATCTTTTGATCAGTCGCACACACACATACACACACACACACACACAGCAAGTACAGTAAACAAGCTTATCGTTACTGCATCATCTTTACACTGATTGCACAACTGAAAGTACATACATTTGCTTGATGAGAAAAGAGGTGTTGGATGTCTGGCCTAGATTGATAAAGGTTTCCTTGATCACGAAGTTAATTATCTACTCTGAACAAAACATGCCCTGCCCTGAACTATTGTGAAGCTCTAACTTTTTGACTTTGTATTCTAAATGAACAGAGCACAATTAAATGACTAAAAATGGAGCATACAATATGACATCAATAAATACAGAATTTCAATTTTTGAAATCAGAGCCAACTCAGATCAGTGTCTGGGTGTGTCTCAGAGCTACACAAATAAACGAGACTAGGCTTGACTTGGATAACAATACGCTGATTCTTCTTCTTGTTCCATTTCTTATTGTACTCTGTTCTTCCCAGCTCTCTTGTCATCTTTTATTCCTTTTGTTCATTTGTCCTTCATTCCATGTTTGCGCTGCCACACAAAATCCCACCCCATTTCAGGTGATGCCACCCTAACCTTTCACCCACAACTGATACGGGCGCTGTGCTGAAGTAACCCGGACGTAATGCACAGTCACACTTAACCTCAGTCTCTTATCTGTCGGAACAACGGGCAAACATTCCTGCCTCCAGGGCAAATCCCTTGTACCCACATTCCATAACAGCTCATTAAATCCATAGCCCTCTAGGATCATGCTCACACAGGCAGCGTATCTCTTCACCACGCGATAGCTAGCCACCTAGCCACCTAGCCCGCTAGAAAGCACCAGCACCACAGGAATTTCCAATGACGTTCCCTTGTGTTTCTGTGTTCCAGCAGGCCGGGTTCAATAACATTAAGACGTTTGTGGAGGAGGAGCTACAGACGAGCATGGTGAGCGTCTTTCTAAAGATCCTAGAGTTTAATCAGTGGCGCGAGTCAGCGCTATAAAAAATCCCAAAAGAGAAATGGAAAGATTATCGGTGTTTTATGTGCTTCCTCTTGCGTGTCCTCGCTACAACGGATTTCCCCATGACCTCCTCTTCCTGTCAGATGGTAGGGATGGTCATTGGCGCCGGGATGGCCGTGGTCCTCATCGCCATACTCATCTTCTTCGTCTTACGGAGGATCCAGCTTCGAAGTACGCTGTAGCACGCATCCGGGAAAAACAAAAGAAAATCCATTCAAATAAAATGTCTTTCATTTGTTCTGTCATCTTATTGCTTTCTGTTTTTTTTTTATCTTGAATTTACACCTGCTTTGATTTTCAGACTTGGAAGCCCAGGAAGTGCCCAAGTACCGCTTCCGCAAGAGGGACAAAGTCATGTTCTACGGGCGGAAGATCATGCGCAAGGTGTGTGTCCGCTGGTCGTAGTCATCAGCCTGTTCTTCAGTCAAAACAGTGGATGCATGTGACTGGAAGAGAGAAACGAGACTTGAGAGTCTGGGGCTTTTAGACTGGTGGCGTCGTTTGTGGGCTGTATTGTTCCTTCAATCCTTCCGTTCACATACAGCGACTCCATACAGAGGCTGTGATGTGGAACCAAACTTCCATTAACTAAATGTTTCAACTTGCCTTGAATACCAAACTTAACCATTTATAACTGTATACCTAAACTTTATGTTTGGTTATACATTTACTGTGATTAGATTAGGTCTTTATTGTCATTGTTAAAAACAATGACAATCAGTTTAGCAGCTCTTCAATGCAATGTGCAGCGTAAAACACAGTAGCAACATAAACAACACAGATAACACGGATTTAAAAACACATTAAAAAAACAGTACAAAGTGACGGGTGACAAAGTGCATGTGGGTTACTGCTCTCAGTGGTCAGTTCTTCATGTCTCTGTGTCATCTTCTTCTGGAAGGGAGGGGGGAAAACAGGGTCCAGGGTGGGATAAGTCCTTTATGATACTGCAGGCCTTCTTGCGCAGACGGCCAGTGCATATGTCACTGAGGGGTGTCGGTGTGGCTCAGCCGCCTTCACCACCCACTGCAGGTCCCTCCGGTCGTCCGCTGTGCGGCTGCTGAACCACACAATGCAGCAGTAGGTCATGAGGCTCTCGATGGTGAAGTTTATCACCAGTTGTTGTGGGAGGTTGGCCTGTTTCAACTTCCTGAGGAAGGTAACTAATGTTACCATGTGACATGCATCATGTGAACAGTACGGCTGCCACTAACGATTATTTTTCTATCAATTATTTGATCAATTAATCTAAATGATACATTTTCATCCAATACAATTCATTCAGATGGCTTTGCCTTTGACTGAGAGCAAGAGATAAAGAAAGGAGAAAAACAAATACATAATCATTATTTAACATGTAATACTTAATAATGAGTGTATAGCAGCCACAATGGCAAAAGCTCTCCCTTCTAATAACGTGTTGGTAATGTGTTTCATGAACATGAATAGACTTATTAAGCGGCCGATCTCACATAACTGCGTCTTCTTTTCCGTTGGCAAGCGGGGCTGCTCCCCGTTTGTCGGCCGTTTTGTTGTCTGCTAATTTAAAGTATTCCCATACTTTTGAAGCTTCCGGTCTGGGGAAACCTTTACACACAGCCTCTTTGGAAGCGCACTCTGCTGCAGCCAAAATGTTTTTTTTAAGTCTGTAGGTGTTGTCAGGAACCGACCAATGACGGGAGCCAAAAGCGACTGACATCACTTATATAAATATTGACATCGGCGCATCACGACCGCCCTAATGAACAGCATATATACAAAACTTCGGTTTTAGTCACGGCGCCAGGGAGAGTTTTTAGTGTGGCGGTTCTGCACTCCTTGCGCATATTGACATCATGGGTGCAACAGTTAGATATAATGGTTTTCAATCTACATTTTTGATTAAGTACAGTATATAATATTGTTGGAGGTATGTAGGTATGAACTAACTAAACGCTGTGGGCATTGTGCTGGAGCCTCCCTTCCAGAGCTGTCGCATGGTCACATGAGGGGTTAAACAGAATGAATGACCGATCATCTAAAGAGAGCTGTCGCTGCGTCTCTCCCTCTAGGTGTCCCAATCTACCTCTTCCCTGGTCGGCACGTCCTCCTCCTCTCGCCCACGCCTGAAAAAGAAGCAGAAGATGCTCAACATTGCCAAAAAGTACGCCAGCACACCAAACCGATGCATTTTCTTTCTATGCGTATACATCAGTGGGTTCTCCCCCGCCCTCGTACTTCTTGTCACTCCATGTCTCCCTCCCCCTCTCTCTCCCTCTTTCTCGCGCTCCCCTTCTGCAGGATTTTGCGCTTTAAGAAGGAGGTGCCCACCCTGCAGGCCAAGGAGCCCCCCCCCGCAGTGCTGGAGGCCGACCTCACGGAGTTTGACGTGGCCAACTCCCACTTGCCATCGGAAGTGCTCTACATGCTCAAAAACGTCCGGTACGCGGCTTGTTGCGAGAGCAGAACGGAGCAGAACATATTATATGATGATTTATGATTTTCTGTTGAAGCAAAGCATTGCCCTGATTTGTCCGGATGTCGAGCATCGATCAATAAAAGGGTAGATAGGATATATTGCTTGCCCTAGGTGCTTATCCTAGGTGCCATAGACGGAAATGATTGTCCCAAAACACGTTGAAGCAAGTCACCGAGCAGTCGTTTTGCTTTGTTCAGCAGAAATTTTACTTGCGATTAAGACAATCATTGTACTTCAATCATTGTAAAATAGAAACAGTGAGGCAGCTTTTGCTTAAATCTGTCTCACTGTCACCTAATGGAAAAGTATTTGGAAAGAGTTGGCTTCAATAATTGAACGGTCAAATATCGATTCTATTCTGCTGACCAAAGCAAAAAGCTTGTTTTGCTCTATTTTCTATGTCCATCCACTCTCTGCAGTGTGCTGGGTCACTTTGAGAAGCCCCTGTTCCTGGAGCTGTGTAAGCACATGGTGTTCCTGCAGTTCCAGCAGGGAGAGCATGTGTTCAGACCGGGCCAGCCGGACAGCAGCATCTACGTCGTCCAGGATGGGAAACTGGAACTGTGCCTTACTGGAATGGTAATCAATGATACACTTATTTGAACTTACCCACCACTACCAGTTTTACTATGCATACCGGAGTGTTTGAAATGTAAAACGAATGAAAAGTCATTATGTATATATATGCCTTGCATCTGTATTGTTGTATCTCTGTATCTGTTTATTCTTGCCCTGCAAAGGACCTTTTTAATATGTGAGATTTTGAGATACCGATCCAAATCCAGGCTCTTGACACTTATTTGAGTAAATACTATATATTTACTCAAATAATATTATTTTAACCATTCACTATATAAATAGTGAATGGTTAAAATAATATTTGTATAAAAACTCAACAGACATGTGTATTCGTATCTCTCAGGATGGCAAGGAACATGTGGTGAAGGAGGTTTACCCAGGAGACAGCGTCCACAGCCTTCTTAGCATCCTGGACGTCATCACGGTAATACACCGCAATGCACGCACGCACGCACGCACACGCACACACACTAATAACCCCATTGTGTGTTGTCGGTCTGCAGGGCCACCAGAAGCCCTACAGGACGGTGTCGGCGAGGGCAGCCGAGGTCTCCACCGTTCTCAGACTGCCCGTTGAGGCCTTCCTCTCCATATTCGAGAAGTACCCTGAGAGTTTAGTGCGGGTCGTACAGGTACGTGCCTATGACTGTGTGTGGTATTATCTGTTTATATATGTGGAGTAACACACATGCACTAACAATAATGATACAAATAACGTTCAAGGCTCTGTTACAAGTGGCATATTGGTAGCATGGTGTGTGTTGCATGGTTTGTGTTTCATCAGATCATCATGGTTCGACTCCAAAGAGTAACAGTGCTGGCTCTGCACAACTATCTGGGGCTCACCAACGAGCTGTTCAGCCATGTGAGTTCACTGTTGGCTGGCACACACACACACACACACAGATAATGGTGCGATTTAATTAAATTCCATATTTTATTTAGTCCATAGCTACATAGACGGGCGGTGGTCTGACCTAACCTAATGCGCTGTCCACGATGCAGGAAATGCAGGTCTTGCGTCTGCCGCCCGTGCCCCCCCACCAGCCCCGCACCAGCCCCATCCGCCACGGCAAGCGCTTCGGCAGCCTGACCGTAGCAGAGGAGCACCGAGAGGCAGCCATTAAGGGCGAAGGTGCGCAGCGTACGCCATGCATGCACTGGATATGCTGTACATAGGCTTTAGCACTGCTGTACCTGTGGTACGGTATGGTAGAGGACTCTAAACATTATTGACTTGTGGACCTTTATTTTGTTGTTTGTTTGTTTATGTATAGCTGGGGAACAAGTCAAAGATGGAACAACAGTGCCAACACTCAGCAGAACCATCTCCATGCCGGTGGACATCGCCGGTGAGACTATTATTTACAAGTCGTCCGAAATCATTTACATCAGTTTTAATGCGTCGGTCGCAACCTGATGTGATATCGTTCTATGAAACGGGGGAGACGTGAAGCGCACTTTACTCTCCTCATCATCCTGTCCTATCACCGACCCGTCAGCTTCTCGGTGCAGCGACCTCGCTTCGCTTGAACGCCGATGCGAACAGCATGGCCGGAGGTCTCGTTGCGTCCACTGAGCTGTTTGATGTTTGTGTGTCCATGCAGGGATGCAGAAAAGCCTGCGTTCTGACTTTGACATGGCCTACGAGAGGGGGCGCATCTCCGTGTCAGCGGATGAAGGCAACACCCCACCCGCCAAGGTCAGTTCCCTACACACACACGCACTCCGGCACTTACAAGATGACTTTTACACTTTCTAGATGTTTGATGCAGGTCTGGTTTGACTTGATTCGATTAAAAATAAACAGAAATATCATGTTTTATGCTTTTGATGCGAGGTGAATGAAACAAAATGCTTGTACACGATGACCGAATTAAAAATATAGATTCATGAAGCAATTATTTGGCAACGCATCCAATCCTATCATCCAAATGAATGCTGTTTGATGACGGACAGCACAACACTTTTGGCCTGTGGTATCCATGTGTTGTCCCAGGACACAAGGGAGAAGAGGGTCACGGTGGACGAGGTCCCGTCTGGGGTCTACCTGTACCCAGAGGAGGAGGTCGGGGCGGACAGCATCTTCTCCCCCTGCCCCCCCAGCAGATCCAGTGCCACCCTGTTTGAGGAGGCTCAGAAAGAGATCCTCAAACTCATGAAGATTGAGGTCAGGCATTTATTATTTATTTTTAAATATGAATTTCATCTCTTCTTGAAATGTATATATAACCATACACAGGCCGGGCAGAAGAAGACGCATACATTTAAAACTTAACTTGACTCTTATGTCCTTTCTCCTCTCATTCAGGACCCCGCCTTGTTGAACGGGAGAGTGACTCTGCACCATGCTAAAGCCGGGGCTATCCTAGCCAGACAAGGAGACCAGGTAAACAAACCTTTAAACGTCAAACACTGCTGTTATGCAAGTGTTTGACGTTTGACAGTTGTGTTCCGTTTGGTTCACTTGGTGTCACTTGCTGCATGACCAGTGGCATCATACATTTGACCTAATCACAAACAACAATTGCAATATCTTGTTTCATCAGATATTCATCAGAGATCCAACGGCTATCTGGCAGTTGGTATTTGTGGTTGTTTGCACACATAAAAACACTGCTGCTACTTCCCTTTTAATCCTCTGAGGTCTTAAGGGTATTTTCTCGATTTTGACATCTTCTTAAATGTGCCTTTTAAAGCTAGCAAGTTGCACCACAGCGACAACCTCAAAGTGTGTCTTAACGGTCAACTTAACAGTCAATCGCTTGCGGCCATCGAGCTGCCGTTTTCCCGTCTTGTGTGGGTGTTGCACACCCAAATGAGTCTTTATTTGTATGTTCTCTGTTAATAGATTAATAAGATGTATGTATGATCAGACATTATCTCCATTGGGAGTCAGTGGATCAATGACTGCTATGCCAATGTAGTGGAGGTATCGTCCAACCTTGGAATTGGTTGTAGCTACTAAACACAGCTACTCCAATTCGATTGTATGCTATGATTGTTCCCAACCGAACAATACTATGTTTAGAATGTTGCGCGGCAGGATTTAAGA
>OMKN01070210.1:2593-12611 GCA_900302345.1 Melanonus zugmayeri
TGAAACAAACAAATACCCCAATGTTTTCCCCATCCCCACCACCATGGCTTGTGGCCCCCATCAGCACCACAGGCCCTCCCTGCGGTCATCCACCACGCGGCGCATGTAGCAGTAGTAAATACAGCGGTGAGTGGTTTACCTCCGCCCGCAGCCGGTGACAGAGCCGCCTGGCGATCATCCCCCGGGCGTAGGCCTGGAGGGTCAACACCGCACGGAGACGCCCCCGGAACATCCGTCGCACCAGGAAGCCGCGGCAGCGCGCCTGGACGAGGGCGACGCAGCGGCGCGTCCCCCGGTAGTTCCTGCACAGCCCCCTGGCGCGGTGCAGTGCCTGCAGACGCAGGAATCCCGCCTTCATCTGAGGTGGGTTTTGGGGGGGGCAGAGTGACTTAACGTAGAACACAATATGGCCTTCAGAGTGCTTTACATAGGCAGGAATCACATTTTAAAAACATTAAAGGACAATCATTAAAAGACAATAAAATAGTTATCTTGGTTGAGGGGAGGGTAGGGTATGGGCCGTGGCATGGGGTTAGAGAGAGTTAGAGTTGATGCTAAAATTAAAATCCAGTCAATGTTTAAATCCTGTTGCCGTTTTTATCTCTGCAAGGTAACAGGAACATGAGAGGTGTTGATGTGCATACAATTATGTGAAAAATGTCTGGCAAGAGCTGGCAGCGTGCAGCATAAACCCAATGCTCTGTGGTCTTTTGTAGTCTCAATAGTTTTCCGACATTTCCGACAATATGGACAACATAACAATGTATCTTCCTTCAAATCTTCACGATCTAAAGTAGCTTAGTCACTGTGCACTTGGGAGTGAGGTAAAATCGAAGGCCGTTCATTTCCATGACTTTGTGATGGGCAGCGGCACAGAGTGGTGATAGCCATCTCCCAGACCAAGAAGGTTTTCACCAAAGACAACTACATGGTAAACTCCAACGCAAATGTGAGCTGAGGTGAGCTCCTTTAAGGTTTGATTTCATTTCAGTATGAAAATGATTTTAAAAAGTAGGATTTGTAGGGCCCACCGCTTGTTGTAAATATGAGCATAATGATGTGATGATGTAACATAATGGGTGACAATGAGGATACTCACAGCTCGGTAGTTCTTGCGGCAGCAGTACCCCCTCCACATCTTCTGGATTACAGTCGCAGCCCTCCTCACACACAGGAAGTAGATTCTAGGCAACACACACACACACACACACACACACATGTACACAGATGAAGAGTAGGGGAAGGGTAAACACAGGACGTGTGTGATCACACACTGGAAGCAATTATACTATACTACACTATACTGTACTACACTATACTGTACTATACTTTACTGTACTATACTGTACTACACTTTACTGTACTATACTGTACTAGATTATATTATACAATACTGCAGAGGACCGCAGGTGCTATAGGGAGCAACTAGAGGTCCTCACCTCTCCCTGAGTCCACGCACCGACTTCTGAATAAGAATGACCTTGTCAGTAATGGCCTTGTCTCTCTCAATCTCCAGATGCATGTCATGGTGGTCCTGGTATACAACAATACAACACACACACACACACACATGTGTACACACGCACGCAAACACACACATTTATCAGCACAGAGAAACGGACAGCTTTCAGCAGGAAAATTCAGACACATGCTATACATAGTGAACAGCCTTGTTGAAATCATTGCCGTTGGACCAGAGAATCTCATTAACTTGAAAGAGTAATTTGTTGTACTGATTGCATTGTCTCTCCATCAATGAGGGAGGGAGCTCACTGCCAAAAATACATAATTTTTTGGGACATTTGTTAATGTCAAGACTGCTCCATTGTTTGCCCACGGCCATGTAAATCACGACACACCGCTGGAGAATTCCAATAAATCTGACCGCTTCATTATAGCCACCAGCAGAAATAAGCAAGTAAATGAAGGACGTCCACCTTATG
This sequence comes from Melanonus zugmayeri, assembly GCA_900302345.1. NCBI lineage: Eukaryota > Metazoa > Chordata > Actinopteri > Gadiformes > Melanonidae > Melanonus > Melanonus zugmayeri. The sequence continues at coordinate 4,537 of OMKN01070210.1, forward strand.
AAATGCCTCGGCCTCAGTCACGTTGTCTAGCACTTAATCCTAATTGCCATCTCAAAGAGCTTAGTCAAGAGACTTGATAAAACCCTCTAGCCCTAAGCCCCTCAAATAAGCAAAGGAAATCTCACAAAAAACACTGTGAAAACGCATTGTTCAAATGTGACAGGTAACTTAAGTTTTCGTATTCGGTGCTTTGGATAGAGATGATATCATTTGACAAAATGGTGCCTGTATTGTCCCAATGTACAGGTTGGTTGTTCAGCTCACTATCACATAAGTATATGTTGCCTCCCAAAGGTTGGAATCTTATTTAACAATCCCATGTGAGATCCTTACTCAGGCTACCAAAATGTTGCATCCTGTCTTTTTGAGAAATCATCTTTTGAATTGTTATTACAAAACAGGGCATTTGTGTGCATATTAAGGATTTCACACAAGCATCACCAGAAATCGAAAATGTTCCACAAAACATGTTTAGATTTATAGAAAAAGTAACCAAGAACAACCTTAAGAAAGATCTTGGTCTTGCCAATCTGCCAGTCGCCATGTTTCCCCAGCATGGCCAAGAGTCTCTGCTGGCAGGTTCCACGTAGGTCCTCCTGGATGGATTCAACACAACAACTACTGTACACAGTGCCATGCCTTGTACTGGAAAGATGAGGAAGAGCAATGAGATGATAATGAAATGATGTTGGGTGATAATGAGATGATAAAAGAATGGCATTGTTAATAAGATGATAATGAGGTTATGGTGATAATGATGAGTATAAAATAGAATTATGAGATGATAAGGACAATGAGATTATAATGAGATTAAAGCAATAGTGAGATGATAATGAAATAGTGAGAATGAAATGATAATGAGACGATAGTAAAAATGATACGATAATGAGATGAAGTAGATAATGAGATGAAGTTGATAATGAAATTAAGTTGATAATGATAATGAGATTATACAGCAATAATGAGATGATAATTATAATGAGACGAAGTTAATAATGACAATGCAATCACAGCGCTAACGATATGATATGCAGTTGATAATGATAATGAGAGGACAGTGAGAATGATAGCGATAGTGAGGCGATAATGATAAGGAGACGGCCGGAGGTGCTGCTGACCTGCATGTGTGGGGGCTTGATGCCAGGCATCAGGACGCGGTAGCGATCGACAAACTCGGCGAAGGTGTAGCGTATGGGGTAGCCAGCCCTCCTGATCCGTATGGTCTCCATCATGCCAGAGTAGCGCAGCTGACGCACACACAGCCATCGGTCGAACAGCTGTGTGAGGTGAACGACAGTCACACAGACCAACAGATCAATAGGGTTGTTTTTTACAAGGTCCATACTAGGCGGGAATCACGATCTGTCAATCTGGATCGATGGTTGGGAGTCGAGCACCCCTGCCATTATCCTGTCCACCAATTATCACTTCTTTAAAGGATAACTTCAGGATTTTTCCCATCATTTGGGGTCCAACTTTTTTGTTTACTTTTCGCTTGATCCGATCTGTTTGTTATTGTGTCTAACCAAGTCTCGCTCGAGGCGAAGTCTTGCTCTGAAATCGCGAGAGTTGAAACCCCTGTGAGACTTGAACATTGCTAGGGGTGGGTCATTCGCAATTCACAAACACAGTCTGCCATTGAAAGTCAATTCAAAGTCATTGACTCTCTCTATTAAAAAGACAGCATAGGCCACTGTTCTCCCAGTCTTTCTTTCAGTTGTCTACAAAGTCAAAGAAAACAAAAAGAAAAAGACATCCCCATCGTATCATCATCAATACCCTCATGTAATTTGCAAAAATATCCATAAACCCAAAATAAATGTACCAACTAAATATAGACTTAAATGTCTCACCATAGGTTTTTTGAACTCGTTTGGTTTTATGCAGCGAACGAAGAAGGGCTGGCACATGCTGAGCGTGCGCATGAGCATCTCCAGGGAACGCTTGAACTGGCTGCTCAGGGTCGGCGAGCGCTTCCTGGTCTCCACGCCCTGAACACAAGCAAACACCAGAAGAAACGTCATCATCCACAAGATCCATGCGTAGTGATGTGCTGTGGAGTTGCTGTTGATACGTAGCATGTGTTTTGAGGCAGACCTACATTTGTGGCGGAAAAGGAAATCGAAAAGTTACAACCACAGGGGGGTACGTAGAGACATTGATACTACTGCACAACACAGGACACAAACTCAAAAACAGTGGGAATTCAGGGCAGTCGTAGTAATAACAAGTGGGATTCGTAGTAATAGTATGAAACTGTACTTAAAGAAATATGGACAGACTATTTCTGCTTAGCATTGATCTGAATATTAGCTTTCCCTCAACCATGGTCAAATAGTCATTGAAGCAATTGGAGCAAGAGTGATGGGGATTCATGATCACACAGGCCATTCACCTAGCGACCATCTGGGTTCTAGCTTGGCTCTAAACAGTAGCTGGGTGGGGGAACTGAATGCAGAATTCGGAATTATGAATTATCGGAATTATCAGAATGATCAGAATTATTGGAATCAAATTAGCAACAATGTCTCATTTTGTTTGTTTTGTAAATTAAAATAACTGTAAGACAAATGGTTGAACTCACATTGATGGGCGAACTGAATAAACCATGTCATGACGTCCATAAAGGGAAACCAAGCTTGCTACCAATGGAGATTACATGGCGTTGTTTTGAGCTTGTAACCATCTCATCACCAGTCTCTCTGTATGCTCTCTGCTAAGGCTGCATGACTCCTTAAAGGATACATTTGCCGCTTTTCAACCAGCTTTGTATCATTTCAATGTGGGTAGTAAATGCAAATGAACAATGTTTACTTTTGCTCCATGTTGCCTGCACCCAGATCTCCCTGCTACTTTTGTCTGCCGGATGACGTCGGTGTCCAGTGTCATCTTACCCGCCATCTTCAGGGATTTTCAGAGAGACATTGAATGTATATATTCCAAAGGAAAGTATCCATTTAAAGTAGTGCATGTTGGCTGATAAGATTAAATTATTCACTACTCAATCCGCAAGGAAACCAACAAAACAGACTGCAAAAAGCATGTACTCATAATAACTTTAAAAAGCTTAATACCACATCTCGTATCTTCGTCAGTGTTGTTTTACACTGGTGAACGCCCCTGTCTTGAAATCCAGTCGATGAGGGGGTTCAGGGAAGTGGATGGTTCTAATAATAGGTGGGGTATCATAGAACACCAGTATTTGGGCTAACTGACAAAAACAAATACACAGTAAGACGCCACTATGGACGTTTGTGTTACCTTGGGAGTAGGAGTGCTGTGCTGCTGATAGCCACAAAGAAACTGATGATGATGAACAAGGAGGAGAGGGAGAGAGAGAGGAAGAGGAAGACTAGTGCCGTTAGTCAACTGCCAACACAGTTAGGACAGGCAAGCTAGAGCAAGGATGAAATGCCCCCATAGAGGACCAAGAGTTTACCTAACACTATACCAGCTGAATTCACAGATTTCTAAACTGAATTCACGGTTTAACTGAATGAACTGATTAAATCAATTGACTGATTGTCCGACCATCCGATCAACACATGGCGAATGCTGCTGCAAACAAATCATACTTCACTACCACATTGCAAGCAATGCAGCTTATATATCACAAATATCTGGAAGTTAAATACAAAGCATTACAAGTAGAAGTGCTCATTTAAAATCAAGGCGTGTTTCAATGTGTTTTCAAAATGGAAGGAGCAACACATGCAGATGTTACAGGGGAATTGCAATTAAACAGAGAACGAGTGTGTCTCTTGAGCTAAAGGAGGGGCTGTGATGGTGTCAAATGTATTGGATAAGACCAAGTTGTCTCCAAGCCAGGATTCACCGTTGGTGGCAGATTTCTTTACCATGGCAACGTCGGCCTGGAAGATCTGCTTGATGAACTTGTTCTTGGAGGAGTGCACCAGCTGGATGATGTCCGTGTGCAGGCTGTCTCTGTTTTTTTCCAGAAATCCTGCCAGGGTGGACAGGGGAAGTAGTGTTACTTCTCTTCACGAGAACGTTCAGAGCCTTTTCGTTGCAAACAAAACTGTGTCTATGCAAAAGTGGAACAAGGGACAGTGTTATGCTCTAGTGCTTGTAGATTTTGAATAATGAATGAATCACAATACTGAGTCCAGCAATGCAAGAGTTTTCCCTTCTTATTATAGGTCAACTGGCTATTAACAGATTAGTCTTGAGCAAAGCCTTTATTTTTGTAACTCTAAAAACCTTTGGTACCTGGCTTGGGGTTATGGTTGGGCTTTGGTTAGGGTCCAGTGTTGTGTGTTCATGTTCAGTTTTGGAGTACAAATGGGGCTTTGACTTTTGTAAACCTCCGCTTTAACCTGGATATGTTGAATAATGTTGTGAGACACGTACCTCTGGTCTCGTAGTGCACCACCCCTGCAAAGTGCTGGATCCCAAACTGGGTCTCGTAGCTGTTCTTGGGTGGGATGTAGTTGGCGTTGAGCTTATGCTGAGAGTTCAGCTTGTATAACATTGTGCAGTCCGTTCCCTGACAGAACAATATACAAAACCACCACTTTGAACCCTGCAAGCACTGTGCAGAACAACATTTTCATTTGTAGAATAGACCCCTTGAGATGAAATAATCTTGCTTTTAGGTTTAGGGGATTCAGGCAGGAACTACTGTATTGTGTGGTGTCAGATGTTTGGTAAAGTGCATTGTGTGAAAGAAAGACTTTTCCCACTCCACTTAAAGGTGCTATATGTAAAACATGTACTGTACTAAACCATAAAATGACCATGATAGGTCATCAGAGATGACATGCTAAGTCGAAATACTGGCTTCTCCAACAACAGCCAGTATGTTCTCCTTTGAAATTTCCATGCTGGTTTTGTTTTAATCTGTGTGTTTACTATTCTCAGAGTACTCCGGGTTGCCAGATATGAAACAAATTGGCACACAAACACAGCATACTGCAGCCATGGAAGCAAGCAAACAAACTGGATCAACTTAGATTGTAATATATTCTACCCGACCTAAAAAGCCTTGTCCTCTTTCTAAAAAATCTCCATGACCACAGCCATGCTAAAACACAGGGAAATCTTGGAGTCTTAATCTAGCGCTCGTCTCATATAATGTTGTGCTCGGCTCCTCTTGCTCAGTGTCCTCAACCTGGCAACACGCATGAGCTTCGAGTCTGGGGAGGAGGGGGCGAGTGGAGACAACTCTCTCCAATATTGTGAATTTGGACTGCAGTACATATAGCACCTTTAAGATGAGTAATTGCCATCAAAAGTGGTTTCCACTTCACAATTACTTGACTAAGATGATCTGTGTGTTCTCCGTGTCCACCCTAACAAACGTGGTTTGTCTGTCAAGTGCTGTACCTTGGGGAACTTGCTCTCCTCATCGATGAGGGAGATGATGTTCATGGGTTTGTTGGCGATCATGTCCAGGGCATCCTGGTTGTCGGTGAACTCGATGTGCTGCCAGCTGATGTCCTCCAGGTTGTACTCCTCCTGCTCCAGCTTGAAGACATGACGCACGAAGAACTGCTGCAGGTTCTCGTTGGCAAAATTGATGCACAGCTGCTCAAAACTATGAGTGGGTGATTGGTAGAGAAATACAAGGTATTACTGAAGGTGTGAGATTATCTTCTCCATCAAAGGCCTCGAAGAGATTTCCAAAGATTTCCTATGGTCTTGAGATTTTCATGGGTATTATGGCTCACTTCTTCACTTGATACATATACACATTGATAATCATATCCACAATGGAGATGGGAGCCTGCAACCAAATAACACCAATGGCATCAATGTTATAACAACTGATCAGTGTGCCATGGTTGTTGACTGTTGTTGGATGAAGTTTTATGGGGGCGAATATGACCAATCTTTGTTGGTCAACATTCTATAGTAGGGTGTTGGTGTTTGTGTACATGCCCCGTGAAGCAACTTCACAAAATATACATTGGTGCAGTTATCAATTCACAAATCAAACATTGATCCATAATCACATATACAGTGCCACATGCCTGTTGACAATGAAGTTCTCAAAGCCAAAGATGTCCAGGAGGCCGATAGACCTGGACGGGATCTTGGTCTCACAGGACGTGGGCCTATAGATAACAGCGTTGATCTTGTCCACGATCCAGACGAACAGCCTGCCGTAGATCCCCTGGAAGAAGAGAGGCAAGATATACAGATCTTAATATTAACTAGTGATGTTACACAGGGGGCATTTAACTGACTAGGGAGTGGACCATCGAAAAGCAGTTGTGTTGAAGAGTCCCCGATTCTTGAGATTTCCTTTATAGCATGACATGCAATATTTATTCAATAATAGCTAAACATCCCTCAAAATGAATTCATTAGCATCATGTTTGCTGCTTGGGTAACTAAGCTACTTGTGTTCAGGTAATATGTTCAATGCCAGAAAATGTTCTTTCTTCAATTGTATACACATTGACAAACAACATCGGTGTGGTTGTGGCAAAACCAACTCCCTGCTTCCAGTATGTGTGGGTTTGGGAAGCTAGAAGCAGATTGTCACCTTGACAAAGGCGTTCCTGACATCTAGTCCCTGTTCCACATTTAGGGGTGTTGCGACGCTCTCTCCGCGCGTGATGAGGGTGCGTGTGGTCAGACACACCATCACGTCCTTGGGATCCACCTTTGAAACCAAAAGTGAAACCAAAAGTGAAAGAAAAGTTAAACCAAAGTGAAACCAAAACCAAATTGAGCTGAAGCTGGCATTCACTAACTCACAGCAAAAACACACACATTAGTCAACATTTGAATAACTGTTGGTGTTAAAGTGGATCAATAACTCTGAACTAATGTAAGTGAGTAGTGAGTAGAGGAGTTTACCATCTGTGTAGATGTGTATGGCATTTGGTAAATAACACAAAACAAGTGAAGCCAAACAACATCACATATTTATACCAGAATGGACTGCCCTCCATTAATATTCTATTCTATCCATTTTCCATCCAGGGTACACAGTATGTTTTTTTTAAAAGGCTCTGTTTGATGAATTAGAATCATTAAAACCATGCACCGTTCGTCTGCTCATTTCTCAAAACTTGCGGGGAAAACCCTCAATAGCAGAATAAATAACTAATTAGATGAAGTTTCTCTCAACAGTAATGAATCCATTCTTTATGTGAGGCCAGAGGCGGCGGCCATACACATGGCACAGTGCAGCAGGGATACCTGTGCTGTTGGTGATGATAGACAGGATTGATTGATTGATTTGACTGATTCAATTATTCATTTCAATCAAACATATAAGGTGACGAGAGAGAGAGTGCACAATGTCATAATCACAACTTTCTCAGAGCAATATTGCAGTGCACTATTGTACATACGCATACACACACATGCACACACACACATGCGCGTACGCAAACACACATTTATCAGCACAGAGAGACGCACAGCTTTCAGCAGGTGAATTCAGACACATGCTATCCATAGTGAACAGCCTTGTTGAAATCATTGCCGTTGGACCAGAGAATCTCATTAACTTGAAATAATCATTTGTTGTACTGATTGCATTGTCTCTCCATCAATGACACATCACACACACCTCCATTAGCGAGGCAGCAGTCATCAGGTCGGGGGATTGCACCACCACGCAGGCGTCCAGGTTGTCATAGGTACGGGCTGTTGGGATACAAAGAAACAAAAGGCCAAAAAATAATCGCTGGTCTCTGGAACTCAATACTCTCTTGCCCAGGGTCATCTGAGATCCAGCAGTGTGTATTTCTACAGTGGCCAGTTTACACAGTGTTGATTTGAAACCTTTATAGACACTTTTTCTAAGAACGTCGGTGTCTGGACAGTATGTTTTAGCTTTAACAGTGCATGACAAAAATGGGAAGCTTCAGATGTATCACACTTGATGAGCTTCACAAAACAGTCTCTGAATCTAACACCTCCACCTCACACATTGACCCTTTACCCACAGCATTCCTTAAGCGAGTGTTCCACTGCGTTGCAAGCCCTATCCTAGACATCATAAATACATCCCTCAGGTCTGGTGTCTTCCCAGATGCCTTCAAAACAGCAGTTGTTAAACCCTTATTAAAGAAACCCAACCTAGATAATAACAT
>OMKN01070210.1:15310-25487 GCA_900302345.1 Melanonus zugmayeri
CGACTCCCCACTGTGACAACACATCATGTCAGACTCCCCACGATAATACACACCAAGTCATATGTCACGATAATACACACCAAGTCATATGTCACGATAATACACACCAAGTCATATGTCACGATAATACACACCAAGTCATATGTCACGATAATACACACCAAGTCATATGTCACGATAATACACACCAAGTCATATGTCACGATAATACACATGTCCTATGTTATGATGATACACACCAAGTCATATGTCACGATAATACACACCAAGTCATATGTCACGATAATACACATGTCCTATGTTATGATGATACACATTAAGATATACAGTATGTCACGATAATGAACAATAAAAACACACAAAGACATATGTCAAGATAATACAAAGTAAGTCAAATGTGTATATGATAATACACATTATTCACACGTAAGGCCAAATACCATGATACACACACACACACAGACCTTATAATGCAGCACTGGTCCTTCTTGTTCCGCTGCATGTTGAAGTAGCAGTTGTCGGCGATGGCGAAGATGTGCGGCGGCAGCTCCCCGATCTTCTTGTTGGTGTACAGGCGGATGTGGTCGGGGGTGTAGATGGGCAGCAGCTGGTACGGGTTGACGGCCACCAAGATTGAGCCTGTATATGTCTATCGTGGAAAAAAAGGAACACACGAAAATGGTGAAAAACAAAGAAAATAATAAAAAAAAATTCTTCGTTAAGTCACATGAGCCACATTGCAGCTTTCAATTCCGATTGTGAGACATCGTGAGTCAAGCGCAAGCGTTCACTTCAATTTAGCCTCTGAGCACATCACTGGAGTGACAGGCTTTCAAAAGTCGTGTCTAGGATCGACTCCATATTAGTTTTTTTATTCTTTACTTGTTTATTGACAGTGATCATTTGAGTGGACGAAGATAGAGAGTGGAAGGACAATTTAGCTTGATACGTTGCACTTCTGGGTAAAAAAGAAAAAGAAAAGGATATTAGGTCAAGCCTGAATGGAGGACGAGAGCGAGAGAGTGATGTGCATTGATCAGGGATTTGATTAGCAATGGCGGCAGTACTTAGAAGACGCATTCCTCTATAGTTTGTACTCACCCGTCCACCACAGTAAGTCTACATGAAGGGACAGTAGGGAGGGCAAGGGAGAGGAAGGAGGACGAGAATAAAAAACATGCACATTTTTCTAAGGGAGTAGCAAACAAAAAAAAAGACAGTATCCTGTAAAAGAGGACTTTTATTTTTTCTCTACGAAAATATGAAGTGATCCAAGCTGCATTCCACTATAACTACGACAATGGCTTCACTTCTTAATAATACTACTAATAATAATCACAAGGAAGTGACGGTAGTAAAAATAACTAACGTAGATGATGCGCTCATGGTAGCGGATGAGCAGGTTCCGGAGTATGCCGGCTTCGTTGAGGTCTCCCAGCCGGATCATGTCCTCCACCCCGTGGACAGAGGTGGGGTGCATGGGCTTGAAGTTGGTGGCATTCTGCGGAGAGATCCAGTGTTCCTGCATGGGGGGAGTAGGGGGTAGGGGTGAGAGAGGGAGGTGGGGTTGCAGTGTGTGTGTGTGTGTGTCAGAAATACAAATTAAGGTGTATAAACGTATAAATGTGCAAAAAGGCTGTTCTGGTACTAGTGACAATATCTGGACCCCCAGACACCCATAGTGGGGCCACATACATTTGTATGCAGTCTATGGGGCCAAAGGGTTATAGCTGATTCATTTCATGATTACTCTGTATCTGTAAGTGGACATTTTTATACCTGGCCCTTTGTATCCCTTCCGTTTCTTTCACTTTGTACTAATCCAAAAAACAGCAGGCTCAGCTTTAAAAACCCATCTGAAGCACCATCACCCCATGTCTATTCCTGTGGTTTGATTTTGGTATTCGGTTTACTCTTAAACGGCAGAGAAGAGAAGCAAAGCGGTTTTAGCTAACTAATAGTTATGTTTCTGGACTCACCCGGCTCTCGTCATCCAGGACCTGGATCTGTCCCGAGTCGCACAGTTTGACCACGGCTCCTACCGCGACATCAAACTCCCCACCCGTCTTCAGGTCCAACCACACGTAGTCCCCCTTACAAACCACCACAGGGTTAATTCACCACAGTACTACATTATATACTAGAGTAGATAACATTATATGAGGAAACCAATTTACCCTAACCTAATCAAATTGGTAGTTGATCTTCCAACAATTCCTTTAATATTATTAATATTCTCAAAACATTGGCTGCTACTATACAATTATTTCATGGAAAATTAAATAATTGCATAGTAATTGAATACCATGATAGCACTATGAGTCAGTATCCAGTGAAAACGTATAATATGTTAACATTTGTTCACTTCATTTTGTTCCTGTTTATGTGCAAAATATTTTCATCCACTTGTTTGGCTACACAGTCAACAGGTGGATTTCCACAGATATATAAATTACAGTTATGGATATGTATTACCAACAATAATAAGCAATATTTCTATTGTATTTGTCTACATAACACAATAACATTTTTCATCACCAGCTTCATCTCATGGTAATTTCATAAAACATTTTAAAACGATCTTGGTTTTTGTTTTCTGAGTACAGACATAATATAGAGGGCAAATCTCTTTTGTAATAGAAAACAGCAAATGACAGCAGAGGAGCAACACATTTTGATCCTACGTCTAGACCCTGACCTTAAGCCTTTATTATGTTATAGTTAATTTAGACTGTCTAGATCTATTGTTGGGACGAGATCCATCATAGGGGACTTCATTCAAAGGTTGAACATTAATATGTAACATTAACATGTAATAACATTTGGTAGGACGGGTGTTCAGTTCAGTTCAATAAGAATTCATTGCATTTATATGGTGCTTTTTTAACACACCCAACGCGCTACAGTGAGCGTGTGTGCGTGTGTATATAAAGTACCTGTTGTAAGATGACCATGGTGTAGCGTCTGATTTACCCCAGGGCATCAGAGATCACCATATGATGGGTGGCTGTGGAGGAAGAAGACATGAAATGAAGCAACTAATAATAGCAATATTGCAATTCATTTATTCAGGTATTTGGATTAAGATCCTCTCCTTTGGAAAATAATGATGAGGTGGAGCCTATTTCTTTCAAACCTGGACTCTTCCACCACTGTAATGGTCAATAGGCCTAATACGTTTTTTCAAGATCACCTTTACCAAATAACATGTTACTGTGAAGAGAGACAAGAGAGGGACACGAGTGAGAATGTAAAGCTCATGTAATCAACACGACCCAGTAGGCATAATGCATGTAACAATGCATCTGGTGCTTTAAAGTGTGTGCAAAATCCACTTAGACAATTCAGACACAAGAGTAAGCTGGCTGACGCCTGAACAAGTACTAAATAAAACACTTTTCCCCCATGCCTGCTTTAGTAAGGCCTACCAAACTAATAGTCTATCACACACACACACACACACAGGCTCCCTAGGCCCTAGCGTAATAACTCAACAACTACAACTACAAGTGTTGACAGCCAGACAGGGCTGTCGTTACATCAGTGTTTATAGTCCTCGTTGTAACGCAGCAGTAGTCTACGCTACGTTATGCTATGGATAGGGCCTAACCTCGGCCCTTGAAGGCTTACTTGAATTCCCAGGGCTTATCCTACCGCTTAAATACAGGCAACTGTTGAGCATGGTTGCTAAATCATTTACTTCTCCACCGCAATACACACTGGTGGTAGCTTGAAAAGTGAGCCTCGCTCTAGTAGCACAGATACATCCAGTTAAGAGGCAGGTTTGTGTCTCAACATCACAAGAAAGTACATAAGTACAAATGTGTATGTTTGTGTATGTATAGGGTTTAAATCTGTGGGAATTTTAATTCAGAAGGAATATTGTAAGGCAATACAAATATGACTTATTACTTCTCTAATGTTTTAATGTTGACAATGTATCTATATATAGTATAGGTCTATAGATATATAATATATAGCTTGCTTTGACTGCTATATATTATACTGAAGATTACTGAGAAACGGAGATGCCAGCCCATTTACCCTCAGTTCTGTTGTCTAGAGGACTAAAGCAATGCTTATATGTCCTATATTAATGTTACAGTAAGAATAACAGGAGTTAACCGCACTACCAAATGAATCCAGCCACTTAAATGTTAATGGATGAATCACAAGGTTTAGGTTGAGGTTTAGCTAAGGTTCAGTGGAACACATATTCATTGCCAAGATCCTCGAGTGTCATCTGCTGCCAAGTCCATCCATACGGCCCGGCTCCCGGCACGCCCAGCATATGCCACTCCAGAGCCTCTTAGCCAGAACCACAGGGCGGGTGCCGTCGCACAACGGTCACAGTATGGGCCACCCCTGTGTGTAGGACGCTATAGTAGCAACCCCCTATTCAACCCTGTGGTCAAACACTATTCATGTCATTCTCTGCCAACACACTTCCCTATCCATCTGTACTGGCCTGTCCTGTTCCCTCGTTCCCTAATCACTATAAAGTAGCCTTTTTAGGGAGCAAGTAAGGCAGGGAATAAGGCGAACCCCGATACCCGATCTATTGGATGAATATGAATACGATGAAAATGAAAACTGCTATGCATCATGGGATATAGTGCAGAAATAAGTGCACATCAGTTGGACACCTCTTTTACGGTGCATTATGGGTATTAAGTAGTGCACTATATAGGGAAGCAGATTGGTACACTCAAATTTCGGACAGCACTACAAAATCTTGCTAATGCAAAGCGTCCTGCTAAGAGATTTAGCTACTATTCGTCGTGTGTGTGTGTGTGTATGGGTGTGCATGTATGTAAAAAAAAGGACACACAAAGGACTCACATGGATGAGATTCACAGGTCCAGACACGGAGGGCGGGGTCCTTCTCCACTGACCAACTGTAAAACCATGGCTCCCATGTCCTCCATGCCTTCTGCTGGTTAGTCCTCTGTGAAGCACAGGCGCCATTTCATCAGAGGTTTGTCTTCATGTTGTTTGTTTTTGGGGTGCATACACGTGTGTGTGTGTGTGTGTGTGTGTGTGTGTGTGTGGGGGGGGGTATGTGCAACTATGTTTGGTGCTGAGAAATGCCATACTAGTGTCCATATTGGCAAATGTCTCAAGCTCATTGTTCAATAAATGTTCAACATATTCTGGATTTGTTTGATTATGTTGTGTGTCACGGTGACTACTAATAGTAAGTAAAAGAGTAAAACTCTTGTCAATATAGTTTGCTGAATTGAAAATGAGAGGGCTTATATTGTTTGACAAAGAATTGGCCTGTATTCAGACCTGCAGTGGTGCAAAGCTTATGCAGCTTTTGAGCTCACATGCATGGTTTGAACATATTTCATAACTTTACCATGTTGTATAATGATTGACCCTTTGGGCTAGAAGTACATACTTGGTTGCTTGAGCTCAGCATCAAAGAGCATGTACACAACTACACAACTACACAATGCCAGTGCCCTGGTTCTTGTCATTGGTTCATGTGTCATTACCCAAAAATAAAATGTATTTACCAATAATGCCTTCATGTACTGTTGAAAACATGGAGCGAACAAAAACCTGCAAACCTGGGGCTAAACTCCATGAAATAGTGAGCCATTGAAACATGAATTAACATTGAAACATTAGTTAATTCATGGGCTTCTTTCTAAAGATTAAGGTTTGGCAGAAGCTCTGTGACTCAATGCCCTCCAGTTGAGAATCACTGCTCTAAAGGTTAGCTAGGCTGGTCTTGATATTGTGATTTATAAGCATATATTTAAAAATGTAGATTTGCTTATTTTCTACACAGTGAAGATAGATACTATAGAACAGCATTAATACAAGAGGTCAGCCTATGCTTTACCTTTTCGCCAAACTATGATCAACAATTCAGTTGTTTCCATAAAAACAGACCAGAATTGTAACTTTAGACGACAATATTGCATTCCCTGCTTCTGCTGCTCCACTTAAAATGATTTAAAGTGATTTGCTCCTATAGTCAAAGCACTTTGTAAAGGTCACTTTTAAGGTGTTATATAAATAGTTATTTATATTTATATAGTTGGTTATTATTATTATTAATATTTAGATCGCAGAAATTAAAAAGAAGTCTAGTGGTCAAACTATAAGTAGAGACACAGCGACCATCTAAACTCACCCAACATGAGACAACATGAGTCAATATTTGAGCCTGATTCCCTGAACACGTTCACATGGTCACCACTGTGACCGATAGCTTGATTAGCGATTCATGAGTATAGAAGGGGCGCTCTCATGAATACCCCAACACACACACGGCGGTGCAGTCGACAGTGTGTTCTACCGTGTAGGCCTACTTAAGTAGGCATAACAGCTCCTCTAAGCGTTGGGCCACAGGGTGTGAGGTCTCGAGGTGAGCAGCGAGCAGTAAGAGGCTTAGGCCCTCTAATGCAGAGCACCCAGAGTGGCCTGGCTGGGACGGCTAAGCCCCTGGCCTGACATGGACACACACACACACACACACACTAACAACCACAGACTCCCACACAATTAATAATCCACTAACAGCACAATTAACAAGCACACACATACACACACACACACACACACTAATAATACAATTAAAAAGCACACACACATACCAAACCGACGACACAATTAACAAGCACACACACAATAACTAATAACCACCAATAGACCAATAAACTCTCTCACGCACACAATTAACACACACTTACCAGTCTTACATCCTCTATGGAAATGCCCACAGTGGGACAGGTGACGGTAGGTTAAGAAAATGACCCAGGTAGGGAGGAAGAAAGCAGGACAATATTCACTCTCTTGCAAAAAAATGTGTCCTCAAGTGTGTCTTTGTTTTGTGTTTATTTATCTCTTTCGTCCAGGTCGCTATGGTTACAGTCCAAGACGTGTGGAGCGTTAGAAGGGCTGAAGTGATCCCGGCTGCCTCTCATTCATAGCCACTGATCCTATTTAGCCGGAGGGGAGGGCGAGTTAGAGGGAGGGCTTGATGTTCAACCATACAATGTGTTCATCAGACAACCACATGTAAATACCGTCCTCAAAGCCCCAACTATAGACAGAGATACTATGAGATAAGATAAGACACATCTATAGATCACATACTATAGATCACATACAGCTGTATTCATTTCAATCGTAGTGAAAAGCTTTGTAGTGTTGTAGAAATGACACTATGAGACACTATGAAAAATGAAATAAACCGTGTCGATGTACCTTTATGCAAAGTTTCATGTTTAATGAGGCCTACGTCATGTAGCCTGGTTAATATAATCATTGCAGAATCAGAAAAAAGAATGACATTGGTATAATGAATACCAATCTGTACCAAATCCTCTTGAGGGGATTTCAACCTCCCAGGTTAAATCTATTGAAACAGAGGTTTCAATAGATTCAAGGTTATTTGGTTATTTCTTTATTTTTTTTTTACTAATGAAACAGAATTAAGCTCACCCCACTCAGTTGATGAAAGGTGAGGCGATAGCATCACTAAAACCCTGTCCAAAAGTAAAGAGCTCCACACGTATCACAACACACAAGTTTTTTAGTTTTTACTTTTATTTCAAAGTCATGCCACAAGTTGACATAAAATACAAAATAAATGAAATTATATTGTTTGGGTGTAAGCTATAAAATAACCACAGTGTAACCGAAGGGGAGGGGAAGGGGTAGAGAGAAAAACATTTCAATGAATGCACATTGAAATAAAATAAAATCATTATAAATTAATTAATTAATTAATTGCACACAAGTAAGAAGAACGCACAGACAAGCACACAGTACAGACGTTAACATACAGCACGGCTCTCCCATCGCTACTGGCCCAACACACCAGCTCCCGTTGAAGGATTAATTGGATATATAAAATTAACAAGGTTATAAAATACTGGTAAAAGATACTTGTTATAAAGACCGTAGTATCGTCTAGAAGTGTCACCATGCAGTTGATATTCCATTCTCCGATTTTAATAAACATCAGGAGCAACAAAATATTAGAATAGGAAATCACAAGCTCATTCGACAAAGGGTTGGGAGTCGCCACCTTGAATGCTGTAAAAACGAATACAGAAGTTGTCCGTTCTTTTTTTGTTCGTTCGTTCGTTTGTTTTTGTTGGTTTTTTGTCATTTTTCAGCCCAGAGGTCGTACAAACCTAACACAAATGCTATCACACACCAGGCATACGGTTTGGTGAAAACTCTACGACCGACGTCTTCGATCAAGACACATGCAGCGGTGCTTGAGCAGGCAGCGCCGGTGGAACGGCACACAAGCGATCCTTCGGCTCCACATCCCGGCTTTCTGAGTTAGTTTTCTCGTCGAGTACTGTGTTATAAATTCCCTTTTTAAGCATGATTTCTTTTTTTTTCCCTATCGAAATTGAAATAACTCCCGGTATTTTTGCCGCGAATACCACGACGAAAGAAAATGAGTCCCGTTGTTGCTACTTTAGTTTTTTTACATACTGTATAAACACATACTGGATACTGTTAAACACATGCAAGTATGCAACGTAAGCTTTGTACTTCACACAGTATTAGTAGCAACAGCTCAGGTTTGCCACACTTTGCAAGAGAACCAAAAACATACTTTTTAAAATGTTGAATATCCCGTGAACGATGAGGTTTGCTACATGCACTGGCACTTTGTCTGAAGTCAGCTTCAGCCTCAGTCAAGTGTTTACTAGTTCTCAATAAATAAATGTTTGTGTGTGTGTGTGTGTGTGTGTGTGTGCGTGTGCGTGCTGGTTAACAGTGAAAGTCATTAACACTTTTGGCAAACAATAAGAGACAAAAAGTGTACGACAATTTCAAAGAATAAACAGGAACAACTATACTGACTACAACAGTGACGAAGCCAACGCGCATTGTGTCGTAGTAAAGACGGAAATACATCTGGAAATACATCGGGATCGTTGTAACTGTACGTCCAACGAGCTTGGACCAAACACCTTTTATAATGAATAAGTTTACAAAGTTACCACCCGCCAACATATTTTCCATTTCAAAATGAATTCAAATTTTTGGCACTGTTTCGATAAAGGCTTTTGATTGACCTTCACACGAAATTCTAATTTTCAAAGAAAGGAAACACATTGCAAATACTGTAGCTCCAAAACATCTGGACAGCGGAAATCAGTTTAACAACAAAATCTTTTGACTTTACTACTGCTTTTTTTTCCAAGATTGGCAAAGTCGGATTCGAAATTAACTTTAAAAAAAAGATTGTAAAAAGTCACATCCGAGAAAATGTAAAGACAAAACCGCTTCTGATGTACGGCTGTCCAAATAGTTGTGGACCTACTAGCACTCTGGACTCAGGGCATCGATCATAGATCATTGATCATTGATCATTGATCATAGATCATATGATCATATCATTGATCATTGATCATTGATCATAGATCATGGATCATGGATCATGGATCATTGATCATTGATCATAGATCATTGATCATGGATCATTCACGATTGGCAAAAACAACTCTATACAATAACTATGCTGGAGCTTTAAGGCACATGCAGGAATGTAAGAGTCACTGTATTTAATGACGTTTCATTTAGACTGATATAACTGACCTTTCTTGGTGCAAGAAATGAAGCACTAATCTAATTGTGCTACATTCAGTAAAATTTGGAATAAAAAAATGTGATGTTGTAGGCCTACATAACAGTGACGTAGTATACTCTGTGTAATAACAGCGATATACATATTTGACGGGGCACAGCCAGGTTTGTGTGTAGATAGACACTAATCTCAGCATACGGCATGGGATTTGTTAGTTTCATTTTACTTGGTTAAGCGACGAACTACGAATGTTTGATTGAAAGAAGCCAATAAATGAATGAGGATCAAATACACAACCTCAAGGCCGATATTCAAATATCTGAGAGCATTCCTGCGTGTGCCATTCAGCCGCGGCCTCATTCTTGTGAGCGTTATCCTTGCGCTAAACGCTTGATTCACATCACATGTAACCGCGAGGCACGCGCATGTCACACGTATGTCACACGCATGTCACACACATGTCACACGTATGTCGCTCCGATCAGCAAAGTCATTATACTCTGAATCATCCATGTCACAGGCTGAAGATTTTGGCACTAAAAACGTCTTCCCTTTCGCTCGGCCTTCATCCTCATAACTCCTAACTGCTTTTAACTTGTAATC
>OMKN01070213.1:0-17564 GCA_900302345.1 Melanonus zugmayeri
TTTTCAATTACATTTCATGGGGGTGCTATGTCACCTCTAGGGGGAGCTGAAGCACCTGCAAGCCCCTCCTTGCCGCCGCCACTGTCTGTCGATCAACATCATCGATCAAGATAATCCTGGTATCCAGCTCAAGGCAAGGGTCCAACCAACAAAACTAGCCGCTGCATTTAGTCCCACAAACACGCTAACTTGAGAAATCATCAATAAAACGCCCTTTAAGTATATATTGTTTTTGTTCGCTTAGCCGTTTATACTGCTTGTAGAAAGATATACTCATATGAAAGTGTAGTATCTCCGAAAACAAGCCCCGCCCCAAGCCTCTACGATCTATATTGGCTGAACAGTGAGTCAGTCAAGACAACCAGCGCTTCATTCGCTGTCGCTAGCGAATGTTCGCAAACGTCATACACATCGAGCCAATGGCAGACGATTATACTTCTGACTGACCAGTCTGAGAGCCGAATGGAATGTTGACGGGGTGGGCTAGGATTCCACTCGCGAGCGGATTGTTAACGAGGGGGGGTGTCGCACGGGTTGTGCGACCCCTGCTGGTATTTTGTAATTTAAAAAATACATATTTTGTAATTTTTCCTTTTTTAAATGACAAACATTATCTGGCTGCGATTATAAAACGAGACTCTTGAAAGAGCAAGCACTCAAGAAAGAGAGATTCCTTATTTAAATGTATTGATCCCAGCCCCGGGAGGTTTAGGAAGGATGACGCACCTCAACTCCGCGTTTTGCGGAGTTGACTGCTTTGAGTAGACGTCTAGCAGGTGGAACTAAACCACTAGACGCACTCCGGATAATTCAGGATAATTATTCAGCCTTATAATATATGTTTATTGAAATGTGGTGATATCTGTACACGTTGACCGGCCGATCAGCTCAGGAGTCGGGCTGCTAGCAGCTGAGATGACCGCTGCTCTCACCCGACCAGCAGCTCCTCATGTCCGAAAACGTCGGAGCTAATTTCCAAACAGGCGTTATTTAAATAAACTGACCACATATTCTGAATCTACATGGTTACTTTCTCGCCTGAAAAAATATAAAAACGTAATAAAGTGACATATTAACAGCCCCTAGAGCGAACATTACAACAGTTTTCAGCCTGCTTTAAAATCGCGCTATCGCTGCCGGCTGGTGAAATGCATTCTGGGATAGTGGCTGCATACTTCAGTGTGAACAGACTGCGTACTGAATCGTCCATTCAGTATGCAGTACGTAGTATGTAGTATTTAGTACTTAGTATGGCATTTCGAAAACGGCCAGCATGTATCTTATCCGTACAGGGTTGCTATTCGTTTGCGCATGCGCCAGGGTTAGGTTAAGGGAGCGCATGCGCAAACGAATGTAACCCTGTGACGGATAAGATACCGACAGTAACGTCAGATTTCATTATTCTGTGCTATAACAGCGATGAAGATTGTGCTGTCAATGTCGCCATCTACCGGTTGAAAGACGTAGGCTACTTGGCAGGCTTCTGACTTGTTTGAGTGAGTTTGGGCGAGTTTGATTAATAAACGTTATGCGCTGTTTCTATCTGTCTGAGTTCTCTCTTTCTCTCTGGTTTAGGATGGTCTCGGAAGCAAAGCAGCAGGCCCGGGAATCAGTGTGATACAAGGCAGCATCACGTGGAAAGATTCAAAGTTTATTCAGATACATAAAGCATACCATTCCCATGGCGTGAGAGAGAGCATAATAAAAACAACCATCTGTTGATTATCTTCAAGGACGAGCTGGCTCTCCCCACACAGGGAGGGTAGGATAAATGGGTTACAAGTATCAGGCAGTATGGACATGCACAGTTCAACAACACAGAAAGGTATGCCCACAGAATATAATGATGTATTCCCAGTCCTTGAGCCCCAACTAGAGACAACATCTTTTGGCTCTGAGCCCAGAGCACATAACTATCAGGTACTACAAATCAAAGGTTTCTTCTGCATAGGAGCAAAGAGAATAATACTTGTAACATTCACACACAAATAATTCTGAGTAAATGGGTAACAAAAGCTTATATGAATATACAAATGAGATTAATACAGTTCATATAGGGATAACATGACAACTCCCAACAATAAATAAACTTCCCTTTGTTTTGTACATGTGCTCATGTTCTCATATTCTGTGTATATTATAGCAGATTTAAGCCTATATATCCTATTTAAGTACCAAAAGTAAAAGTATAAACTTCATGATTTAGACGAATAACATAGCCTACCTGAGATTAGTAATTATATTTCAACAAAAAGATAAAACAATAGTTCTACACTGTATTAAGTTATGATTTCTAATAACATAAGTTCACATTAAACATAATTTACAATATGCATTAATTACTTTGGCAAGTTAACCATGATATACGTGGGATAATGCACTGGGAGCAAGTGAGTTATGGAAAATACTTCGGTAGCATTCTCGTCGTTTTCTCATAAGTGACTTGTTCCCAGTGCATTATTCCTTACATAGGGTACATCAATGTATGGAACATATAGTGGAGTAGTAGAAGCAAGAAAGCATTCATGTACCTAGGAATGCTGCACCTGGAGTTACAATGACAGTATGGATAGGGTCTACTCACTGTATCCAGGCCTACACAGTCACCTAGCCTGTTGAATAGGGCCTAATCAACAGCCATGAGTAGGGTGGAGTGTTCCACCTAAAGAAATCCTATATTAAACTTCTATAATTCAATAACCAAATTAAATCTAGAAAATGATGCAGCCTAATGAACATAAGCTACAAGTGATACATTTGTTTATTTAATCACAAAAAGAAAATCACAAATATATGTCACAGCGAATGCAGACGTACAAGACTACAGCAGGCTTTTGTCTGGGAAGTAGTTCCGCGTGTTGCCGATTGAGTTGCTTTTCGTTTATCTGGTTTTAAAAACAAAAATGAAGATGAAACGAAGGTACACGGATATTGTGGACAACAAGGGTAGTTATCTGAACTGAGAAAGACCAAGGACAACCCCCCCCCCCCCCAATCCCCCAGGGTTATTAACCATTTGTTAATAAGAAGCCACTTCACAAACACGAAAGGATCATGAATGTTTATTAGATTTTGCACAGTGCAGTTTCATTTAAACACCCTACTGGTTGGAAACGTCACACTAAATACAATTGTCGTACAATCAGTGCATAAAGAAATATATAGCTGTGAAATCGGTTAATTCATCGATTTCAACTGCTGAGGAATGTACAACCTTGATGCAAAAAAAAGTGTAAGTCAAATACAAATAACCGATAGGCGATTGTTCCCTCTAAATTTGCATAAGACTAAAAAAAACTGACCTAAAAGTCACATTTACTTTTGGGCTTCCTTTTTTTCTGTACCTTGGAAGCACTGAACTTTGTTATAAAAAAAGAAGCAAAAACAAAGTAACATGAAAATAGGCCTTTATCACAGAGGTGTAACAGTAGGGACAAACACAGGTGACGTTAATTATAGGCACTGGCATGCCTACAGACCATAATTAACTTAATGAACCTTTCTGCCCCTACTATTCCACCTCTGTGCTAAAGGCCCATATTCCTTCAAATGTATTACTGTAGTTAATTTTTGCTGTTTGACCCCCGCATCTGTGAGTCAGAAATCACGAGTGCATTAAAGGTCGCTAGCGGACAACAACACAAAAAGTCCTTCACTGTTAGCTGTCACTGCACAGGCAAAAACAATCTTCCTGTAGCATTGTAAACTTCTGTAGCCTTTCTTCAAACAAATTTAAAAAAATCATCTTCTCTCCAAATAGGCCTACACACCAACACCACTACCACACACACACACGCACACACACACACACACACACACACAAATGCAGTAGTAATTTAGCAACTTGTGTTAGTGCAAAAAAAAAAAATCACTGATGATTGAAGTATATTTTGCTAAGGAACTTTTGGATATTTAAAACGGAAATAGCAAAAAAGCACAATGCACGGATGTAGGCTACGAGTCCACGGTGTCAGGTCTGGTAATGACAATTGCAGCGTTTAGCCAGATTTTTTTCGCTAAACTCTCATTTGGGGCTGCGTCGCTAGCTCCTCAATTCACCTGCCGATGACATACGTGTGCCATTCGACACACGTAGGCTTACCACCAAAGCCCTTAATTAGCAACGACAACATTTATTAAATCGAAATCATACGATTTAAAAGAAACCAAAAAACCCAACAACCTTCAAATGTAGCCGTATATGCTTTACACATCTTTTACACTCTCCCTACCCTACTTCCTCCAACAAAAAAATGACAAATTATGTTCACTGGCCTACACTTTCACACAACACACAGCCTAAAAAGGTATTGTTTATTCTAGTAAGGCTATGGTCTATGTATGTTTTTTTGTTAGTTTTGTATATTAAGAACACCTGTGCTAATCGCATTAGCGCTAGCGTCTAGCATCTCGGGTGAGGGGCTGGGGGGTTCATACGTCTCCGTCCTCGATGCGTGCCAGCTGTCTCTCCAGCAGTTCGATGCGCTGGCTCTGGGCCAGGACCACCACGCGCAGGGCCTTCATCTCCGCCAGCAGCTCATTCAGAACGTCGTCCTGGGTTAGAAAAGAAGGGGAGCCAAACAACAGGGAATTTTTATTTTGTTTTGTTTTGTTGTTGAAATAGTATTTACTACTATTTATTTAGTGATTTTAGGGGATGCTTTTCTCCCAAAGTGACTTGATACACTTGACGCATGTCAGCAATGAGCAGGTAAGGGGGGTTAGAGTGTCCTGCTCAAGGATGCCTCAAAAAAACGTTTTGACTGGGAGTCACCCAACACCCTAAACACGAGACTACCCTGCCCCAATATCGACAATGAGGTGGCATCCGATATATATCTATAGCTTTCTTTAGACATACTATATCATGATCAAACCACATGACAATATGAATTTTCATTCTATGAAGGATCGGTCGGTGTAGTTTATCTCGTACTTCTTTCTTCAGCCTGTCCGCTGTTCCATCTGTAGGGTTGGCTCGGACCTGCCGCTCCGTCTCCCCTTCAGTCTCCTTGGCGGGGGTCACGGGCGTGGTGGCGGAGGTGGCTGCTGCGGCCCCAGCCCCTGCAGCAGGGGTCCCAGCCCCGGTGTCCTGGGACGCCAGCTTTGGCCGGCCCCGGAGAGTGTCCCTGTGCTTGGAGGGGGGGGCGGCGTAGCCCCCGCTCAGGGACACCAGCAGGGGTGGGGCGTCCTGCCCGGCGATCCACTCCTCGGCCAGGAGGGAGGGCTCCAGGCCGGCCGTGTCCGGGTACAGGTCCCCCTGGAACAGGTCCGACTGGGGGGGACACACACACACACACAAAAACACAAACACAAAAAGGAGATGGAAGAGATTGTGACAACATTTTGATTGAAAGGGACAGACAAGCAGACTGACAAGAGGGACAGAGAGACAGGGCGTACTTTGCGTGGCACAGTCATGGAGATGGGTTCAATCTTCCTTTCGTGGACTTTGTAGAACCTGAAGAAACGGAAGGCACAGATGTGTCCCGTGTTGCATGAAATGTACACAAATATTGACCTTTTATAAAGTGATTCTTCACAGAACGACAACAGGAGAAAAACATACACTATAACAATGCCAGCGACACTGGACACTTTTTGCGTGTATGCATACCTGGCAATTTCGCACTTGTTGACATCCACGCCTCGCTTGCTGACGTAGCCCGCTCCTCGCTGGGGCTCCTTGCTGCTGTACAGGTTGAGGAAGTGGACGTAGGGGGACTCATCCGTCACCTCAAAGTAGCGGATCGTGCAGTCACCCTGGAGATGACACAACACAACCACACACGTTGGTTTGGAGAAAACACAGTGTGTGAGTGAGGGGGGTGAAAGTGAGGGCCAAGCATAGAACACGGAGGGATTCAATTAAGACTTTATTGCAGACTCCAGAGGAGTCTAGTATAGACAGTCACAGACATACAGAAAACAGAAACAAACGTAAGAAAAGCATAGACTGCAGAAAAAGAGAGGGCCAAATACAGAAAATAGCAGGGGGAGGGAAAGGACCAATCAAATTAAACAGGAAAAAGAATGTAGTCACATATGTGTAGAGGGAAAATTGAGGACCAAACACAGTTCACATAGGAAAATGAGAGGAGGACCAATCACAAAACACAGGGGAAACGAGACGACCAATCACATTAACCAGAGGGAAACAAGACGACCAATCACATTAACCAGAGGGAAATGAGATGACCAAACACACAGCGCAGAGGGAAAAGAGAGGAGGTATTGTCCAGACTTCTCAGGTGTGTAAACACAGTGTGTGCTCTTAATACTCGTACCTTCCCACACAAGTAGACCATGTTGGTGTCTGGGTCATAAAAAGGCAACAGGACACCGTTACTTGTGTCCATCTCCTGCATTGCCATTGGCTCAGAGAGATCTTTCTGTTAGGAAAAAAAAAAGACACCAACTGATTTCTAAACGTTCATGCCTTTTGTCTCACTTGGAATGGAAAAATATAATATAATATACCATTGTGTCTAATACCAAATTTGTCTGACAGGAAGTCGGGCAGGAAATCAGATTTACCGTATCCCACAAGGCCATCTGTCTCTCGCTCATGCGGCTGAAACCAGTGGTGAGGATCTTGCCGTCAGACAGGAACACGGCTCTCATGGGGCGAGTGCCGTCGTGCACCTTCTCCCTCACCTAGAAGCAACCATGTTAGACTATAAAAGCAGAGCGGCATGTTCATATTCTATTAGGTGGTCGGCGCGGCCAATGTCGTAAACTCTATAGTGTGCAATTTCACTGAAGTTTGAATATGAAGTGGAAGTATCTTGAACAGGTCCATCACGAGGAAAGTCAGTTGGGAACCACCACCACTGCACTAGACCAGACTGTGTACATTATATAGGGCTCCGCAATTAATTGCATATTAATGGAAATCGCCATTTTTGGCCTCCTGCAATTAGCGAATCGTGAAAGGTTGCAAAGAATGTGTTTGAAAACATATAATGCAAAAGATAAATTAGAACCCGTTACAACTCGGCAATAAGCGTTCTAACAAATCAATTGTGTGCCACTATCCACGCGTGGTCTGGGGAATCAGTACCGCAAAATATATGACACGAAGAAATGCAGCGTGGCGGACAGGTCGGCAAATTGAATCCATAGCCTGTTCATCGCAATTAATAAATTGCAAATCACAATACTGGGGGGCAAAATAATCGCAAAACAACTATCATGTGTGTCTTAACCGTGCCTTGAGAACGGTGCCCCGCCGGGGGTCGATGACGCGCAGGGCCTTGTCCTTGGAGACGGTGCAGATGGCACTGCCGTCCCGGTTCCAGCATGCACTGTAGATCAGGTCGGGGTGGGCGTCACTCAACTGGTACACCAGCTCGCCCGTGCCCACGTCCCATACGCACATCACATTGTCACAGCCTGGGAGGGGGGGAGAAAGAGGTGGGACACAGAAAGGTGAGGGGAAACATTGGAAATGGGAGGAAGCGACTTCAAAGTCATCACCTAATATTTTAGAAAGCTACATTTATTGATCACAGTCTAGGGCAAAAATCAACGTTCGTCAAATGCGTGTGGACACCATCGGCACTTTGACTACCTGTACATCTGTATCTATGCAGATTAAAATCTACACAAAAAAAATGAGAGAACAGCAAGTTGCAGTAGTTCATTCACAATGCCGCACCCCTCTCTCTCTTTCCCCCAGTCATTTGTCACGCAAAGGACTGATTTCTTTTTTCCAGCCAGGGATTGGCTTACCTCCTCCCTCCATCGTGAACCTTTTATCCTTCTGTATGATCCCGGATGCACTATATGACATTGTCTGGGTAGGATCTGCTGTCTGCTCCCAGATCTAGACTGGAAATGTAACACTTTCCAGATGAAGAGCAGGCTGGCTACCCCCGCCATTCATTCATTCATGACCTTAATTGCTTTTAGCACACTTTATGTTAAGCTTCTTCATGAGATCTTTCCAATGTGGGTTATAATCTTATATATATTTTATCATGTATTATCTAATTATATATATAATTTATTACCTATTCTATTTGTTTTATTCTTCTTTCATTCCTCTCACCGGTTTCCCCCTACTAATGGCTGACTAGGTTTTGAATACACTGAATATAGCATAAGGCTTACTGTTTATTTACAGTTCATCTGTCAACTATGAGATATTGTTTGCTGTTTGTTGTCGCTCCAGTGTAGAAAAGTGCGGCAATTGCAAGATCCCAACCCCATACAATGGAGTCGACCTTTGCACTATGCCTACTATTATTGATATTTTGGAGACAGTGTCAAGAATGACCCTCTCGCCTGCCTTCCTACTTTATCAGCTATCAGCAGTTCAGAGGATGAGATCGGCATGTGCTGCGCACATACACAGATATGCAGAATAGCAGTCCGCTTCCGTTGGACCACACGGTTCGCTGATCCATGGCCGAGTACGGTACACAGTGTTCACACTAATCAAACGAACTGGACTTTGGGGTCAGGTGTACTCGGATCTGGGTAAGCATGCCTGAAGAGTAGTTCATTAAGTTCCTCTCTTTCTCTTTCTCTCTCTCCATTATCAGGTAGTAGTAATAACAATGGCTCGGGGGGTTAAAGGTCACCTCCTCTGTGTTGATTCGGTTCACTGGCTGACCTTATCAACAGTACAGGAACGAAGAACAGTGACACAGGCTGTAGTACTCTCATTTCTTTCTTTCTAAGGAAGTGTGTGTATGTTATCTAATCGTAACCCTTTTCCACGATCCTATCAATGTTCAATAGAAATTAGCTAAAATTCAAGCTAATTGGTAGACTTTTAATACCTAAACTGAAGAATTTTAGGGAAGTGCTTTGTCAGCTCATGCATTTCTGGTACATTCTGTTTTAAAGCACGCCTTCAAAACAAAAGTCAAGAGTCTACAACAAAATGACTGAGGAAGTGAAACTGAAAAAACAAAAAAACAAAAAAAAATATATATATACTGTAAAAAAACAACCTCTGTGATAGAACACAGTGAATGACAATAGCCCTGACAAATATGGTCGTCGAGAAGCAGGAAGCAGATGGTATTACCTGCGGTGAGCAGGATGTTGAAGGCCGTGGGGTGCCAGGCCAGGATCCCCACTCTCTTACTGTGGCCCTCCAGGGTCACCATTGGCTCCGTCATAGGCCCCGTCAGGCCCCCGTCCGGGATCTGCCACACCTGGGAAACACATGACATTAAACATTCAATTACATTACATTGAAAACAACAAAATAATTCACTCGCGGACGATATGGAAGAATGTTTTTTTTGTAAAAACATCGAAAAATACAATGTTTCGATGTTTTTACATGATAATTGCTATATTTAAAATGTGCAGTGTGTAGAATTTAATGGCATCTAGCGGAACGGACTCAGCAGAAATGGAATATAATATTCATGTTTTAATTAGTGTATAATAATTTTTGTGTTTTCATTACCTTAGAAATGAGCCCTTTATATCTACATAGGGAGCTTGTCAGTACGTTATCCGTCACAGCTCCGTTATATATTTGCGCATGCGCAAGCGTATCATCAATGTTGGACAGCTAGCTACAGCAAATCCACTTGGACAGTTACTTTTTTTACAGTTACGTGTTTAGTTTTTACAGCTTTCCTATACGTTTGCGCAACCTGCCCAAGCACCCACAAAACCCGGAGAAGGAAGTACAAACTGTTATCGCATATTTTTCTTACTATAAATTATATTCTTATTAGGTCATTTTCTTATGAAAGCTGAGATCATCCAAAGATATACAGTATATAAACTATATACATATTAGGTCATTTGCTTATCATCCACACATGTTATCGCATATTTTTCTAACTATAAACTATATTCTTATTAGGTCATTTGCTTATGAAAGCTGAGATCCCCAGCAAAGCAGCCTCATAGGCGGGCGCTTGGGCAGGTTGCGCAAACGTATAGGAAAGCTGTAAAAACTAAACGCGTCACTGTGAAAAGCATTAACATTAATGACACGCTCGCGCATGTGCAACAGTTAGTTCCGGTCGAGTAATCTGATTGGACAAGAGGCATTCCATGAGTGCTGATATAAAGTACAACAGCACTGGAACTTTTTACTGTAAGGTATCCCTCCGCTCCTGTTTACATTCACATGATATATTGTTGCAAAAACCGTTAACGATAGAGTACCGCAAAATAACGTTAGATTCATTCGCCTTCTAATAGCCCCAAAATGGATACATTTCCAAAAGTAACGTTTGACCTAAATTATAATTGGTCATCGTCGGAGAACGAGGGGGAAAATAATAACATCAGGCCAAAGACTGTTTATATGTTGCTTAGCAACATTTTTGTGAAGGATCTATATTTGTTGGCAGAGCCGAATAAATTACAAAATCCTAATCTGTTTCTTGTCTCAACCATTACTTTATAAATAGTTTATAG
This sequence comes from Melanonus zugmayeri, assembly GCA_900302345.1. Classification (NCBI taxonomy): domain Eukaryota; kingdom Metazoa; phylum Chordata; class Actinopteri; order Gadiformes; family Melanonidae; genus Melanonus; species Melanonus zugmayeri. The sequence continues at coordinate 10,402 of OMKN01070213.1, forward strand.
AAGAACTGTTGTATAAAAGCAATATCACACTCGAGGTCGTGCTGCAGGCCGAGTGCTGAAGAATGCACCAAAAACTAACAAGAAGAAAGAAGAGGAAGTGGTTCCTGGCATGCTGGCAAACTATTTTGTGTTGTGAGAAGCTTTGACAAAAAGAGGATCATAGTCATGTTATATAAAATCAAGGGAGCGTGAATCTTCGCAGAACAATTGACAATCATAATCACTATCTTACTTGTAAGCTATGACCTATAGTTTTACAGACTGAATAACGAAATACAATTTATAAATCTATCGAGGAACCTCATCACTTGACACTTGGCTACTCGATGCTATATAATTATAAAGATGATGATAATTTTGGAAGTACCTACTGGCACCTTACAGGCCCACCTCACCGCTAGATGCCACTAAATCCTACACACTACACCTTTAACAGCTGCTTATGAATGGATAACCCCACGTGTATTACCTGTTTTTTTAACACATTAAACTGTATAGTTATGTCAAGTATTATGTCAAAATCTTTTTGAATTCCTCATTTAGACTACGATGTATATTCCAAAATGACACACTACAGTAAAATGATGCCGATGACTCAAGTTATTACATTAAGAACAACTGCTACGCTACCACCATTGTGTGCCGCCGTTGGCGGAATACAATATAATGAATAATATGCGTTAGCGTGTAGAAAAACGAAACAAATCCAAATCAACCTTGGCGCCTACCTTTACAGTATTGTCCTCTGAGGCACTTGCGATGACGTTGTCATCATGGGGACACCACTGGATGTCCAGCACGGGCGCCAGGTGGCCACACACCGTGGAACATGACTGGTCAATCCGACCACTCTGTGGAACAGAGAGCAAAACCCTTCCAATACCACGACAAGGATTTCAACATTTCAACCCATGATAATATCATAACAAGTTTCCACTCAGCCTCCCATTAACCCTCCTATGGGCTAACAAGCAACACACAGTATGTTTTATCCTATGCGCATTACCCGTTTTACTAAATATACAACAAATATATAGTAAATATTTCCAACAACAAACTGCACTAGTAGGCCAGTGTTTGACTCCAAGCCGAAAGATACTGGGATTGATTCCCCCCTAACCTGTAGGCATCCTTGAGCAAAAAGCCCTCACCCTTACCTGCTCCTTAATGAAATGTATCTGTATTATTCACTGTAAGTCGCTTTGGGAGGATGAAAGCATCTACTAATTGACTAGATAGTAAACAGTAACAGGTTCTTTTAAAAAGGCATCGACGGCACCAATCTTCCTCACCTTGCTGATGGGCACGACCAGGAAGGCCCCTCCTCCGCCTGCCTCCACGATGACAGCAATGAACTTGGGATTGACGGCACAAAGGGGGCTGTCCCAGGTGACGCGCGACACCCGCACGTCGTCGATGCAATGCTCTGCCTTCCAGGCCTGGGCGAAGACATGGCGGAACTTGCTCTGCCGGACCACTCCCCTTCTGAAGGACATGACTGTGGAGGGAGTAGTCCGGCGGCGGTTAGGGTGTCTTGACTCGCAGTCTATGAGTAGGCATCCTTGAGCAAGATGCCCAACTAACTGCTAACCCCCTACCTACTGATAATGTATCCAAAACAATTCACTGTACATCGCTTTGGATAAGTGTCTGAGGAAACTAGTAAATACGACTAACATTGCAAAATAAACACTGGCCAACTACAAGCAAACACACAAAGCTTGCTTAATGGATAGAATAATGCATTCAAATAAGCTGCTGCTTAATCAGTGGCCCAGATAAAAATGCTACAAGATGGAAACGAGACATGAGAACTCGACAATATTTAGGCCTACTCTGAAAAGGAATGGCGCTATGCTCAGGGCTACCCACAGACAAACATCACAAATGGTATTCTTGGCCAGTAAATCTATGACCATGTAGGTCCGTGGTTAGTAGTTGCTATATCTTATCAGCCAACTAACTGTGTTGCAGTAAGTATTTACAATGACCCTTCAGGGATCTTTCCCTCCTAACCATTAGGTTATCTAAATGAAACATTGCCATAGGGCAATGTGTCAATGACACACTGTAGTCTTTCTTGTTGGAAACAATTGCCAAAATAAAAGTCTCATTCAGAGCATTAGGGAAATACTCCCTCCCATGCCCTCCTTGCTGTTGTCAACACTCAGTGGCCAGGATTTTGCCTGAGTAATTTTACTCTACTTAATTACAATGGGACCTTTTCACAGAGGCATGTAGTAGTAGACTGTTCTTCACTAGTTTAGTCTACGACACATAAAAGTAGCAGACCCAGTGTTATGAGCGACACCTGTGTTTGCCCTACGATGACACCTCTGTGAAAAGGGTCTATTATGAGCTACCTGTGCTTTACTTGAGTAATGTCAGCCTATATTGGGAGACTTTCTAGTTTACTCCATTTCCAATGTAAATAGATGTAGTTTAACATTCACAGGCATCTTACTCTTAAATTGTATTATTGTAAATATACAAGCAATTTACATGTTCATTGTGTCGCCATTAAGAGAAATCCATTGGGCCTAACCTAAACTAGACCATCAACACTATTAGCTAAATAGGGTAATGGAAAAAAGTCCATGAATATGAATAATTATATTTACAGTTGATACTTAAAATCATATTTTATACCAGGCCTACTTCAATATTTACACTTATGTGGAATGTTAAAATGATTTGATTTGGACTTATATACATTAACAGATCACATACAGTCTATGTATTTACATAGCGATATACTAAAGATATACGTGTATATATTTTGTGTTTAACACAAAATATGGAGGGGGGGGGGTCTCGCACAGAGCAAATGAGTGAATGAGGGGAGGAGTGTAATTCTAGAGCCTAGGGGATGCTGAAATGCTTGCTAATGTCAAAACTGTGACAACATATTCTTCATTTTTCCACAAGATAGCTATATGTTCACTATTGCAAATATTATTTAGAAACGTGCAAATGCTAAATAACATTGAACAAAGAGACAGTTATATTTACATTACACTACATCGAGAACGGGGGGAAATAATGGTGGTTTTCAAAGGGGTCGTTCAGGAAATTCCAATGCCCGTAACAAAGGCGAATGTATGCGTGTGTGTGTGTGCGTGTGTGTGTGTGTGTGTGTGTGCGTGTGTGTTTTATTATTGTCTAGAGCTGGTCAATCAAGGTAAACAAAAACAAAAACGCAATACAACACACGTCATTCAAATACAATACCTTGATTTAAAGTATCTTATCTCTGTTTAGAGAAGACGAAAAAATAAAGAATGCAAAAGAAACGGGCTCTGGCTCTGGACAGGAGAAGGCCAAAATAAAATAATCCACCACCAGCACCAGTAACTTAATCCCTTCTTCCTCTGTTGGACAGGAGGCTGCAGGCGCGACCCCGACGCGATCGACGCTCAGATAAGAAGAGACACGCACGTCGGCAGCCGACGACCTACGCGAAAAAAACACGAATTCCTCCGGTGTGTTATTATTATGATCGTCCGCTTTTAATTTAACCTCCAGCAAAGTCTGCGCACGGCGAATAAGGCATGTGTGGTGGTTGTAGGTTTATAAAGGCCAACCTTACGGATGCATGTCGGAAAAAACCCTATGAGTGTGTGTGTGTGTATGTGTGTGCGCCGAGGGGTAGAGAAACGATGGCTGGTGTATAATACGCACTTCTCGCCGTCGCGTTGGATTGGATTGGCGTCGGGGGTTGTTATGGATGGACCAAAAAAATCCCAAAGACTTCCGCTCATGACAGGATATTCTTTGTGTAAGGAGGGATGGCGTTGTTTATATCACCGGTGAGGAGGGATGGCGTTGTTTATATCACCGGTGAGGAGGGATGGCGTTGTTTATATCACCGGTGAGAAGGAATGGCGTTGTTTATATCACCGTTCAGCTCCGCGCACGCCGCTGAGATTGGCTCGTCGCTCTGAACAAAGGGATACCTGCGTTGCAAAACCCCAGACTATGGGAGTACAGACCCCCCCAAAAAGCCTACACTTAGGGTTAAACTAGACTCCTGGCCGTAAATGTGTAAGTATTTGTACTCGTATGGTTGTTTTATTTAACCTTTAATTCCCATGTAGATAAGGTAGCAAAACAGATATTTGCATTTACAACGGGTTACAACTGCAAGTGCACTTACAGTAAGTCATTGCATGTTTAACTTGGCCGAATTATTGGTGAACACATTCACATGGGTTATTTTTGCAGGTTTTTTTGTGCATTTTCTGTACAATGTGATGGAATGTTGCTAAACCTTAGACCGTGTCGCCCTCTGGTGGATGATACTAACAAATACAATGATTCCAGAATCACAACACTGTAATAACACTACATTTAGATTGAAATAATTTCCAATTATTAACAGATAAAGCGTGTCGAAAAATTACATTTTTGAAGTAAAATTATTATTATTATTTTTTAGTAATACAATGGAGGGTGTCATTCTGTTATAAATGGCATATATATATATTTTTTAAATATAAAATAATGGTAATCAATAATTCCAAAAGGGTCAAAACTGAGAACATGCCTACAAAGTCAAACGTGTCCCTTAAGTGCAACAGGTGGCTCCGTGGCGCAATGGATAGCGCATTGGACTTCTAGGCATTCACTTGCGATGTGATTCAAAGGTTGTGGGTTCGAGTCCCACCGGAGTCGCTCTTTTTTTGCCTTCTCGGTCGTACTGCACGCAGCGAAATATATACGTCTTTAAGACGGAACAGAAAAAGCCCCCCTTATCCAAAATATCAGATATACGTTTTAAGAGATCTCGAAATTGATGTACATTATAATTCCCCGTCAGTTCACTATGCATTTATTTTGAAATAGCGCACGGTACTAATCATTGAACGTACGAAATTGTTTTAAAAATGACGATTACGTATTACAGAAGCGCCACTTTTCTCCGTTGTACGAATATACCGTAAACACATACTCAATACACACCAGCGACCATAAATAAATAGTGAAATAAATAATTAAATGTGGAAATAAATAATGAAATATGGAAATTATTAAATCAATTTGGAAATAAATAATTAAATGTGGAAATAAACAATTAAATAAATTATAGTTCGCATTTTAATTAATTCATTATTAATTCACATTTAACCCTCCATACTGAACGCACTAGTTACGCTGATGATGAGGCGGAACCTAAAGTCGATGCTTCGTTTCCAGTCGAGCTGCAACAGCGAAGCACCGGGTGTAGCCGAGCTAATATTAGCTTAGTTAGATCTAGCTAGCAATGTAGGCTGTGCCCACACTGCGCACTGTGTGTTTTGTTTTTACCCGAGTCGCGTTTTAAACGTGTTTTTCTTTCCGACTCGAGACGCTGTTGTAGCCAATGTCGGTTGCCGCCGCCACACAACAGTTGTCCACACAGTCGTCGATTTTTTTTAAACCGACCGGGGTTGTGTTAGCAAATGAGCTAGCTACTACTAGCGTATGGGGTGTCAGAGTTAGCCGTGACTTCACCACCGGGTGTCTGGTTGCCTTGAGCTCACGTTACGGACACGTCAAGGTAAACAGCGCCGGGTTTAGTGTGGAGGCTAGCGAAGGGGGGGCGCTAGCGTTGATGTGAGACCATATATATTCAGTGACACCCTATTTAATGATCTTGATTGAAGGATATTGTGCTTGATTATTAATGAATCAGGGCAAACGCAATGTATGCCATGTATGACATGTGTCGATGTGTACGTTTTATGTGCCATCTTTGAGAATGGATACACTTCGTTTGTGCCTGAACTACATTGGTGTTGCAGTAACAGTACGGGTAAATGTAATCAATACTGACCCTTACCCTTTTGACTCGACTAACTACACTGGTAGATCATTGGCTATTAACAGCTTCATGTCATGTTCATGTATTCTGTGTAAAATGCTCATGGATCGTATTAAATGTGACCTATTATTATTATCATTATTATTATTATTATGATATGTCATGTTTCTTTGTCAAAGGTTGCCCCAACCTGTCTTCATAGTATCTGGGGCAGTGATGTCGGAACCTAAGACCCCCACTCCAACTCCAGCCGGCGACACTTATAAAGGCTGGGTGTTCAAATGGACCAATTATATTAAAGGATATCAGCGGCGGTGGTTTGTCCTGAGCAATGGACTATTGTCGTATTATAGGTAAGGTACAGTAAGTTGAAGTACACACCTTCCGACATTTCAACTTTTTTTAGATTCTGTGTGAGCGTGACACAAGATACACATTTGAAGAGTTTTAATGTTGGAAAGTGAATATATTTGTGACACTATTGTATGATTATGTCCTGATTACCCAGAACCCAGGCGGAGATGGGCCACACGTGTCGGGGCACCATCAACCTGGCCACGGCCACCATCGCTGTGGACGACGCCTGCAACTTTGTCATCTCCAACGGCGGCACGCAAACCTACCACCTGAAAGCCAGCTGCGAGGTGGAGCGCCAGCGCTGGATCACAGCCCTGGAGTTGGCCAAAGCCAAGGCGGCCCGCATGCAGGCCGAGTCAGGTAGCAAAAGGCCTTGCCCACGAAGACACACATGCAGGCAGAGTCAGGTAGCAAAAGGCCTTATCCACGAAGACACACACATGCAGGCCGAGCCAGGTAGCAAAAGGCCTTGTCCACGTAGATGCAGGCATGCAGGCAGAGTCAAGTAGGGAAAGGCCTTGTCCACGAAGACGCACCCACACAAGACATGATGAGAAGTTCAAGGAATGTGTGTGTGTAATATAGAATGTGTCTAATGCATGGTACAAAAAGTCAGTGGCTCACAGGTCCACATTCAAGCATGAGGTAATAGTCAGCTCTTAGGCTGACTTCTACTTCATGCTTGAATACATCACTTAAATGTGAAATTGTGCCTTTTTTTAAAACGACAAACTAAAGCACGTAAAGGACCATATCGACTAAAGCTGCCCCAACACGAATGGATGTTAAGTTCGTACTCGTTTCTTCTGATCGCCTGTCCTCCCATAGACGACTCTGGCGATGACTTCTCCCTCTCCTGCCCCCCCGCGCCACATGGGCAAAGCGCCGCCACACAGAACTCTGAGGTCCAGTCCACGCTCCGGACACTGGGCAGCAAAGTGGAGGATCTGAGCACGTGCAACGACCTCATCTCCAAACATGGCTCTGCCCTCCAGAGGTCGCG
>OMKN01070224.1:0-12688 GCA_900302345.1 Melanonus zugmayeri
CTGGAACTCACTACCTACCTACATAAAAAATATACATACATACTCCACCTTTACAACACACCTTAAAACATGGCTTTGCGATAACTACAACTGCATACATTAATCTCTGTGTCTGTATGCTACTATGTCTGTATGTTATATTGTGTCTGTATGCTATTATGTCTGTATGTTGCTCTGTCTGTATGTTGCTATGACTATTTGCTCTTCCCTTGTCCCCTTGTACTGTTTTATCTCATGTACTGCATTGATGTTGCTGCCATTTGTGCTTGCATGTCTTGTCTCCCCGCATGTTTGTGCTGCTCTAATTGTGCTTGATATGTTTGTATGTCTTGCTCCATTTGTTTGTGCTTGCTGCAACTGTAATTTTTTTCTTTTTTTCTAATGTATTTTAGGGAGCCTATTGTCAACTGGCCGGGGACTACAGCTGGAAATTAGCCATGTAGGCTAAAGCTGCTCCATTTGCTGTTTACAGTTAATTAATGGGGACTGTCCACGACATTGTAAACTAATAAATTCATATTCAAATTTAAGGTTGATACAAAAAAACGTATGTTGATGGCTGTATGTGTGTTATGTTGCTTGCATAATCTAGACTCGACACTTACAATGAGACACACACGCACACACACTCTTGGTCTACATACCAGGTAGGGGAAAATCTTGCACCGAAAACCCACTCAAACATGGGGAGAACAATGACCAACACAGACATGACCTGAAATCCCACAACTCAGGTGCCACAAGGTAAACCACTTGGTGGCGATGTTCCTCTACCGTTCAATCAAACCAGCCAAAGTCACAGTTGGCAACAGACACTGGACATGTTTAGAAAGACTTGTCCAAACAACACAAGGGGAAAAAGTGAAAGAAATGATATAAAGGAAGTAATAGTGAAGTAATTTCCAGGATGCTAAAAAAGGGAATCTTACTGTGATGTTGAACTAAATTGTACTATTATACAAATATAATTGTATAATATATTGCCATGGTGATATACTTCAATGCAAGTTTCAACATTAGCTTCCCTGATGCTACCCTGTTAGCCGATCATGATGTGAGTATGCCTTGTGTTAGCACATAATTATATGGACCCCCAGGAGAAAAATTGCATGGCCCAATACTGTCCATCACATCACTCTTCATCCTAGCCTTTCTATCAGTACTAGGCCTACTACTAATATAGCAAGTTGGACCCTCACCTTTGTTCATCTGGCTCCTAATGCACTTTTTCACCTATTCTTGAAGGACGGGCAGGAGTCTTCTCATATGTATTGGGGCAGGGTGCCCTCAAACTTTCCTTTGAATGGAGACCAATGAAGTCCTTTGAGGTATTTAAAATTTTTAAATAAACAAACCAATAAACTTGATCCAGTCTCAATAACAACTTCAGAATCTGAAAAACTGAAAGTTTGCACAATATTTGTGTGCCAGTTCTTCTGGCAAACTTCTGACAATAGTAAAAAGAACTTCTGGTTCTTCTGACTACTGTTTATGAGAGTGAGCTTGTGGCTTTGAGGTAAAAAGAGCCCCAGTGTAGACAAAATAAAGAAAATCTGATTGGGCATAATGTTAAATATTTGTACCTGATGTCTTTGCACTAGTGAGTTAACTAGTTGTGAGATATAATCAATCAGATGTTGTAATCCATTCATAGCTAGTTCTAATAAACCCTAGTGATAAATATAATGTATTGTAAGGGAGGTGACAGAAATTCAAGCAACTAATGAGGGGTAATATGTTAACCTTATTGTTATTACTTCATTTAATCTGAAATAAAATTAAAGCATCTAAATCTAAAGGCATCTAGACACTGAATCTCATTTGAAACAAAGTCTTCTTTTTTTACCAGTTCACCAACTTGCAACTTCCCACAGTTTAATTAATATGTGACTTATTTTGTGTGGTAGATTAAATTACGATAGTTGTTGGATAAGATTTCCATGGGTTATGGCACATTGTTGCTCTCTTAGTTGGGTGCCATAATCGATAGAGAGGACCTACATATGAATGCAATTTGAGGATAGGCCTACCACTCTGGACTACTGTGTACAATAGGCCTACTATGAAAATCGCGTTACTATGCATTGTTTGGTTGGCCTTAGTTTTATCTTAGGGCTATATACTAATACAATGGGTTTTTTTCCAGATCAAAAACATCCATGTCCTGAATTCCCATGAGTGAGTTTTATTTTTGCTTTTAATACGTCGTGTTTTTAATATACTTTGAATGGAACGTTTGTAATTTCAGATTTTTACAAAGCTTTGACAAACCAATATTAAGGATATGCAATAATCGAATGTATTTGTCTTCTAGGAAATTGTCAGACGAATGAAATCGCCACCGAAATGTAGAGAAACAGAGAAACGCACGATGTCGCTACGTGCACGCAAGGTAGGATGCGGCAGCTGGAAACTCAAGATACCTCATTTACTGTGCGAATAAGTGTTTCAGTTACTACAAAATAACTTTTTTTTCTGTGTTGGAGGTCATGAGGCTTAATATTGAATCGTATAATGCTGAACGTTAGACTAGTAGGCCTATTATATGTAAACATTTTAAACGGAAAGGCATGTTAACTAACAATGTATCCATATTATGGATAAATTGATGTCCAATCCCGCCTCAATAATATAAAAAGTTCTCAAATGTAGGCTATTTGTCACCTGGTTTTAGAGGTAAAAAATAAAATAAACATATGCTCGGAAACTGCAATACTGCAATACCTACTTTATATATTTCACAAACAGCTTTATATAGGCCTACACTGTACCCGACACCTGAGCTTCCCCTCTGAGATAAATAAATAGGCTCAAATATCTTAAATTGTCTTATACTAAAGCGATAGGCCTGATGATTGGGTGTTTTTATTGAGCGCCTTTGTTCCTTTTCTAATTTTGAATGACTCTGTTAAGGAATTTCAGCTCCATCACATTTAGCGATTACATTTCACATTTAATCACAATTATCGAGAACGTGTGGTTCAAAAATTAAGAAATCATAGGTAGACGATATCGTCGGTGTTTGGATACAGAAATGTAAAGCAAAGAAAAATAGACTGAGTGGGTTGTACAATTGTTTTTAAATAGCCTAAATCAGTTGTTCCGCAAAAATCAACTGATTTATAGCCTAAATTGATATAGCTGAAACGAGATCTTTATTAGCCTATTCTTGTATCTTAATTTTGGTTATACATAGGCCTAGAGACCCTCGTTTTGGGTAACAACTATCTTTTTAAGTGCACGTCTAGTTTTAACGTAGGCCATAGGCCTACCTAGGTCTACTCGTGGAAAATGTACAGTGATCTATAATTTTATTTTGTTTTATAGGGGATTTTGTACATTTTATTAGGTTTAAGACCCCCCCCCACCACCACCATGTAATTCATGCAATGGCCTTTTTTTACATTTTCTTTTTACAGTAGCCTATTTCTTATTGATTTAATAATGAAGTAGGGTCTACAAAAGTTTTAAAATAGGCCTTAATATACATAGTTGGTCGACTCAATAACCAATTCATAAACTGAGTCGATTACTAAATTCTGATCCATACTGACTTTATTGAGTGGCTTACATAAAAAGCCATTCTCGAAAAAAAATGCATTGTAAAATAAACGTCACTTTTACAACATGCTTAATTAAATTAAACGAATCAATACCAGTAAATGATTTCAAAATCTTACAAATAAATTCAAAGTGCGCCTAATTAAAGACCCCTAAATACAAGAAAACTCGTGGTTAAATATAACTTTCCACAATACTTTTTTATATCAAGTCAAAGAAAATCCAAGTAGGCCTACACAGCTTCAAATATTTTCTATTGTCCATATACAGCTAGAAATAACTATACAAAATCGTCGTCTTCTGGACAAATACATAACTCACCTTTACATTGGTGCGTATTTATAGTCTAACCTACCTTTGTTATATACAACAGATTTGCAGTGAAGTAAAATTTGAGTAGGCTAACCAAGATTGGCTAGGCTAACCAAGATTACTTACACACTTGGTTTGACGCACAGGAGCTGTGCGGCGAATACCAATACGTAATATAAACCTACAACTGTTACACATTATCAAAACTGCGATGGGATAAGATAGAGAAGAATAGCGAAATATTTAGGCTAACTTACGAAGTAACCCACCGAGAGGGACTCTAACGAATAATTTCTCCTGCTCAACAATAAAGTGCCAGAGTTTGGTCTTGAATAATATGCTATGCCAGCAATAACACAACTTTACAGGCCACACATAGCTACCGCTACTTGACCGGTAATTATTTTATGTTCTTGATTTCAATGCCATGATGGGCATTGCGAATCAGTTTAACATTTTCAATTAATTCACTTGATTACAGTTTCATATTGCAGATGTATTCACCGAAAGAAGAACATTGTGAAATCTGGGCATTCAGTCAATTGAAGTTTTTTTTTTTTTCTTGTGAGCATTTTCGTAATTGAGAGCAATAATTAAACATTTCGTTCCCTCAGACAATTTCACCCAAATAAAATGTTGTGTTAACTTTGTTTGAATAGACAAGTTAGAGGCCGTTCATGCCTACTACTCTAGAGTTGACCTCAGGTGGCGGCAACAGGTCGGGGGAATGGCACGTAGGGCTTCCCGGTACGCTGTGTTCGCTGTCGGTGTCACTTCCCCGTTTTCCCCCGCTGCCACCGGAGCCAGATCCGGCAGACCCACCTGCACTGTGAGTTTTTACGTGTTTACTCAAGTGGTCACTACGCATAAATCTCTTGTTGCAAACCGGACACGCGAACCTTTTCTCGCCTGTGTGTGTGCGTAAATGTCGTTGGAGCTCGTCGGAGCGCGTGAACCTCTTGCCACAAAAGAGCCAGTTGCACACAAACGGCCTTTCACCTGTATGCCATCTTAAATGAGCTTTCAGATGCGACGTTTTCCCATAAACTTTCCCACAACCTGGGATGTGACAGCTATGGAGACCCTTTCTCCGAAGGCTGGCCCCAGCTGGTCCCAGCCGCTCTGCCTCCTGACAGTTCGGACAGTCGCAGGTGGCTCTGCCGGAGTACCGCCGAGCAGATGACCTCGGAGACCCCGCTAGAGTCGCAGGTGGCGCCCCGGAGAGCATAGTCCCCCCTGCCCCGCCTAAAGGAGACGGACTCGAGTCTGGATAAGAAGACAGTACCGGTTTGAAACCGTCCATGAGGTGCTGGCCGGTGGTCAACAGGTGTGGAGAGGGACTTGTACTGAACGCGGAATGACTTAAACTCGAGTAATCGGAATTATATCCCCCTAGAGGAGAGTGCAAGGACGTCTGGAGTCCACCGGAGTGCAGGGACGTCTGCAGCGCGGCTCCATTCGGGTTCTGCACGTCAATCCACCCGGCGCCCACATCCCACCACGCGGATGCGCCGGTGGTACCGACCTCTCCCGTGGGGATCCCAGGGTGCGAAGATTTGAACCAGGACTCGTAGGGGTGGGCGACACTCATTCTTGGGTATATGCCCTGCAGACTGTCCACTGACGTGTGCACCTTGGAGATAAACACTGGCTGGTGACCAGACTCTTGAGAGCTGTTGGAAACCGACGCTTGGAATACGGAGTAGTCATTTCCAAAGTGGGAACTAGACGCGGTGCCGGGCGTGAGGGAGAAGGCACTTGAGCCGGTTGAACCGTTGGTGCCGAAAGAGTCCGATATAACGGGTCCATTGCGAGACACACCAAAACCGGAGAGGCCAGATCCCAGACTGCAGCTGTTGGCGGTAGCTCTTTTCCACGGATGGAAACCCTTTCCAAAAGACGAAGAATTATCCGAAATAGTCGAGGGTGAAGGGCTCGGACTCCCTATTTTATTACATGTTGCAGCTAGCATGGCTAAAGGGGTCGATCCCAATCTCGGCTCCTCCTGAAATCACAAAAGAGTAAGTGAGTTAATTAATATTGAGTTATGGAATAGAACATTTTAATTTGAATAGCCTCTTGCAGTGACATTTGCTCCAACACTTTTGACAGAGAACAAATGAAACGTTCCCCAACATAGTGAGCAAGGCTACAATCGCGTTTCCAAATCACAAAGCCTACCCATAGTATCTACACATTTTTTTGGACGTATAAGCATCAATACAGGTAATTAATAGCCCCTACCTGGAGAACGAGACGACAAGAAACCAATGAAAGTCAGAAAATATCAACTCAAAATGTACGCCAAATGGGACATCAAGGAGAACATGCGAGTGTTTTGGGGGGCATACGAGTAGAAACTTCTGTCCCGTCTGGAGGCGAACTCTCAAATCTCCGCGTCAGGCGTTTTCATATGAACCAGCTTACTCAAAATATAAACAACGCACTGTCTTTCCTGCTGTGAAGCGAAGTAATTTTAATCCTCTCCGCTGGACAATAAAAGGAACTAATTAAACCAGTAAGAAACTCCTTAGACTCACCCCTAGAAGTGAAGTTGCCATCACAAAAAAAGTGCCCTCCTCAGAGGATCTTTTTATATTTATGAATCAGAGCACTGTTTTTTTAGAGGTGTGCAATACAATGATGTGTTCCGCCCATTCCACCACAATTGTAGGTCCTCTCCGGCTTTGAAGTACCGCTGTGACACGGGCGACCAATCAGCGCCTCTGTACCGCCACACTGCCTCATTCTAACGTGAGGTCATCAATAGACTACTTCAGACAGCTCTCCACCCCCTCCACCACCCCCTTCATCATAAAAGAACGGAAGAAGGTAAAGTTAAATCAGAGTGAAAGGAATTAGGGGGCATTTATTGAAATTTACAGAGCATTGCATGTCATAAATGGGCTAAACCACAATATATTTGGGATCTATAGGCCTATATGTGTTTGTATTTAGGTTATAGAATTTACATTGGTTTTAGTATAAGCTAGCCTATTTTTATATTTTAAGATATCTGTGCACCTGTTTCACATGATGAGAAACTTCCACGGCTGTGGCACGATTTTACCTAGGGTATCTTGTATGTTTTAGAGTTAATATACACAACTATTATACGACATAGAGGGAGCATTGTTCCTGACTTAGAACTATATTAAATTGTCTCAGACGTTCGCATTACTGTAATTGCATTCAATTATCTTGACAGTTTTGATTAAACTGGAATGAAAAGAAAGAAGGAAGTATTAGCCTAGTAGTAGTAGTAGTAGTAGTAGTAGTAGTAGTAGTAGTAGAAGGAGAATAAGAAAGAAGAGGAGATGGAAGAGGTGGTGGAGGAGGAGAACGAGGAGGAGGAGCAGAGCAAGGAGGACGATGTAGCTGAAATAAACCAACGTTCAAACTATTTAAACCAGCTATTGTAACATTATTATAGCCTATAGACCTATGGGCTAATAATAAACAGCAGAAGTCGGGAGGTTAGGCTTACAATGTAGAAACAATTTATTCGATTAGCTCTATATGCGACTAAATCTAAAATAAGATAATCTCATTTGTGTTACCGTGCAGGCCCAGGCCATCGACATTTTATGTAAGCTAAATTGATAGAGAGACATCTAGTTACATAATAAGAAGTTGTAGAGCTGAGACACTGTCCCTGGGCCTATTAGCATTCAGCCTGCAACAGAAGCATACATTTCATTTGAATTTCAAATTTAATAACGCAGGAGGTTTTTAATCATCCGCAGTTTTATTTGTTTGATATTAACATGCTTATTGACCGGGTCTGTTGACCAGCTTGGTCATTACAGGACAGGGAAAAGTTAATTAAAACGACCAGCGATTATTCATCACATCTTCTGCCTAACCCATGTCGCTTCCTTTATTACACACCATGATAGATGGAGCGGCTGATTAATTCCTATGTTTCTAGCTCTGGACAACGGCATGTTTTTGGATTTCATCCAGGGTATACACTTCTTAAAAATCCACATGTAAAACAATTAGAATGTAGAAATATACATGTATATAGTCTAATAACAATAATAATACAACACTACATTATGAAGGCTAGAATTGTAGTGATGACTTTAACCAAAAAAGCAGATTGGTTGGAATAGCCTACGATAAAAAAAAATGGTATAGGCCTACCCCCCTATATGTTTCTTATCCGCGCGTTATTTAGCATCGCAGTTAAGTTGTAGACATTTAGAATAACATTTTGATGTTATGTAATTCATTTGTATTCTTTCATTATTTTAGTTATTTTAAGTTATTCTGCTGTGGACCCTTACAAGAAGCCCGCCATTCATTCAAAATAACAATTATTACTGAAAATGTATAGCAACACAACTAATTAATATAAGCCTATAGGCTATATGATATCTATGACAAAAATAAAGTAATAGGCCTACCTATTTACAGCAACTCATTCATTGATGCTGAAGTGTAATTTGTATTCTGTTAATTTGTTTTAACTGTTACTTGAGTTTTTTAAACTCGATATTTTAACCCGAAAATTACATCGTTTTTGCTTCCAATAAAAATCTACTAATATTGTAATGTTGTTGATAAAGGACTTCTTACCGTGGTCAGCGCAGCAGCGGGTGACCCTCGGCGCTGCTGCTCGGTAGTGGAGAGCACATCCCAGCTGCGGGCGTCTTTACCTCGGTGAGCTGAACGAAATGAATCCTACTCTGAGATTTACTTCAATTACAAATTACTTTGGAAAGTCCATATTTCCATGTGTGAGTTTCCCTCACTTTAACAGAAATGAACGAATCCCATAATTTAAAATCAGCATAAAACGTTTAGGCCTATACCTCAGTTTTAAAGAGGTAGTAGCCTAGCCTACATTCCTGTTCTCCTTTTCTCCATAATCTGAAGTATTGGATGGATCATGTGTAGGTTTTCGCGGTTTTAACGACGAAAACAAAATGTGTGTTTTTCACTGATGACAGGATATAAATAAAAGTCGTCATACAAACACAACATGTCATAGGTCAATGAGATAACGCCGCGTCATGAGGCAATATTAAAATATTTGTGCATGTATATATATATATATAAACTTTTTCTAAATTTTTTAAATTGTGTTCAAACGAGGGTCGGCCTCAGTTCATATGGTGTGCACACAGGTTGTTCGCAGGGCTGTAACTGTAAGCCGCAACGAACAGATGTCCCCATTGAGGGCTTTCTTCTCCTACACACATGGGCTATATTACCATCATGAAATCAAACTCACAACCTGTCCCTTTCGCCACGATAATGACCGAGTTATTCTGGGCCGCTGAGCACGAACAAAATGTGTTCAATATTGCGTGCTTTGGAATCATTCTGCTTAAAGAGCCCGGAGAAAAGAGTCAAGCGATAAATGCAGAACTATAGGCCTACCTTTAATGTGCAGATTTGGATGCAACGAGATAACGTGAAGCCCTTCCTGTTAAATAACTATAGGCTATATGGAGAAATGGAGGATAATTCCGTGTGGCATTATAACACTATTACAGCACGCATTTTTTTTTATCCTTTGTTAGGCATCCTCAGGAGAATGGACATGAAAGGTCATTTTTTTGTAGGCAAAGTATTGCGTTGTGATAATGGCCAATTTTCCCATTACATTTCCCCTTGTTATGTTTTGATCACATCAACAGATCTGTGTTTATGGTTGCATGCTATTTTGTTCTTCCTTCTCTCTTTTGGATACTGGTGTTTGTTGACCAGGAGGAGGTTGGAGGGGAGCAGATGTCCGTGTGTGTGGTGAGTTGCCAAGCGGGTCCTGAGCATGGCAGTCACAGACACAAGGGTCCAAATGGTGTGACAAAGGATGTGCAGGAAGGCGCTCTCCGCCTGGGTGAGCCACAGAGAGGCTCTCCCCTCTGCCAGCCTGCAGGGATCTGGAGCCCTGCAGCCTGCAGAGAGTGTGTGTGTGTGTGTGTGTGGTAGGGGGGGCAGTAAAGCCATGTGTTACAGGTTATGGAGCACATACATAAACACTCACACCCACACAAACAAAAACATGCATCCCACACACACATACACACATACAAATGCTCTCTCTCTCTCTCATACACACACACACACACACACACACACACGCACATACACGTAAATGGCCAATAAACAATGCATGAATTAATAATCAGTAAACACACACACACACACATGTGTTTCTTAAACTGCATTTGTTGTTTAATAAACAGTTGTACCACTGTTTATTTATTTAATGGCCAATGGCCTGTCACAGAATAACCCATGGCCGTTAAATGTCCTACTTTCTGAGTGCAGTACGTGGTGTCCCTTTTGACTAGGAGGTCAAGGAAAGCTGGGCCACACGGTCCTGACAGCTTCCCCCCACCCCAAAGCCCCCAGACCCAGGTGTGTGCAGCACGGCCTGTGCTGAAGGCAGCGCTGGACCATAAACAATGATATAAATGTCTGGCAGATAAAATGGCTAGTTAACAATCTTTTGACTGCTCTAACCTCTGAGCTTTTGTGGCGTATCGATCAGCCAGCTGCTTCAGGCTTTGTCCGCGTGGCCAGGGTGCCTGGGAGCCTCTGGTCTGGAAGGGGGTTGGTGGGGGGGATGGACAGAACCGCCAAATCACTCCCCCCCAACTCACTTGCCGGTTCTCCCTTTTCCAAATGCAACTTTTAACAGCAGATTTTCCTCAACTTTCCTGTGAACACATTTTGTTTTGCAAGAAAGTAGGCCTACTTCATTCTTTTTTTAAAAATGTTAACACTTTATTTGGAGTTGTGTAACTGACATGTCAGTACATTTGCTTTTCCTTAATCATTACTTAGTGTAAGCAACCCCTGGCATTTACACACACACACCTATATATATATATATATATATATATATATATATACGCTATACTTCTTTCAATTGTCATTGTTGGTTTATAGACCGCTGCGTATGATAATTTACACATGCATAATTGATCTTCTTACAGTGTTAGGATAATTGCATGTTAAATGACAAATGTCCTCAGAGGTGCAGTCATGTCAGTGTGACGAGTGCTGTAAGACAAAGACTTCAGAGATGGCGTGCTAATTATGCGTTCTTAACACCTGTCATTGACCAGGTGACCAGGTCTTCCACTGCACTCTTTAATTATATTTTTGTACTTTGAAACTGCTTTTATTGAATTCATGGGCGTTATTGCCTGGATCAACTGTGCAACCACAATTTTAATAAAGTAAATGAAAGGAATTTTGGTCATTGTCACTTATAAATGTGTTTGTCAGGGGTTTCAAAATATAAAAATATTTTGGGCCTACTTGTTTAAAGCGAATGACAAATATCTTTCAACGTACTTACTCTTGACGACAAACCGAGAGAGAGAAAAAAGAGTGTATTCTGCAGCTATTTGGCCTGACTTGTACATCCGTGGGCCATGAGGTCTCCTTATTGACTTTCCCTGTGCCCAGCCCTTTGCACTTTGTCAGTGTGAGCGGCAGTCTAAGAGACAGGCGGGCGAGGCATACAAAGTGGAGTACTTAGGATTAGCCCTGGCTCTTCAAGTTTCACTAATTATCCTCCTGCAGCCATTCTAGCTGTGTTGGATAATAATGGAAGTCCGTGTGTACGCTTGTCACCTCTCAAGTGTGGGTGGAGGAATCCAGCGAGATGCAGGACCAGAGAAATGTTTGCCGTCCTTGTTATGTCATCCATGGTACACAATGGAGTAGCATAGGGCAGATTTTCACACTCCTCCTCTCTCTGAGAGGGGGAGAGAGATGAAGCTGTGCAGTGGTATAGTCTTAATATAGTCTCCGGTCAAACGTGACAAATAATGTTCAGTTTTTTTTTGTTTAAAGTTTTCTTTTAATTCAATAAATACTCGTAATACATAACAATAGGGTTTAAAATGCAATACACATACGATTATACAATACCATGTGTAATTTCCAAAGCACACATATTCATTACACCAAGGATATTAGTAACCAAGTTATAATCAAACGTCAAACATGCACAATATATATTTTTTCTTCATCTCCCTAATGCTAATGCTAACATTATCTGAGATTATCTGTCAAAGGCTCTCTAAATTTCCTTCAAGTGGCTGTTGGCACAACAACAGATAGGCCGTCGCCTCTTACACGGACAGCCCAGTTGTTTTAATTAACAGTCAGCACAGTTTCCCAGAGGGCAGATTGTCTTCCTCCATTAAGTTAGTTTATCATATAATAAAGAGGTTGCCTTGTCCTTCCCTGCCCAGACAATTGGTTTTAATCAGCTAGCGGGTTGCTCATGGTCGACAATTTATGCTCAATTGACAAGGGTGTAGGTTATCACTAAACATCACACTGACACGGCTCATGTCACTGGCTGTCACCGCCATGTACTCACCAATGAGCTGACACGCAGCAGGGAAAAAATACTGAATGTAAACACAAACCAATGATGAGTCTATTTCATAAAATATATTAAAGAAAAATACACACAAATGTTGACCTAGAACAATGTTTGCAATGTTAGTTAAGCAAAGAAAATAAATAAGCACACACACACACACACATATTCATAGACTATTATAACACAAATTATGTTATGCTTATGGTCAATAAGGTCAGATTTAGTTAAACAATTCCACTTGATGAATCAACAAGTATACATGGCTGTAACTAGACTATTACCCACAATGATTCGGCACAGTTACAACATTGTGTGTCCAATACATAAAAAAAAAAGCACATATCACTTGATTATTTTGATGATCACTCGATGTGCTGCAGTCTGTCTGTTTTGACTTGGCCTGACATTTAAATGCAGGCCGGCACAGATTGTGAAGGTACAGATTGTGGT